>LKNJ01009204.1:0-23661 GCA_002120245.1 Maccullochella peelii | reverse complement strand
ACGTACCATTATCGCTAAAGGAGGCAGAGGAGTAACTGAACATTTGACACACCGAGCAGGAGAGAGAAGGAGAGGAAGAGGGAGAGAGAGAAGCCATCGCTAACTGTAAAGCTACAGTACAGTAGCTAGCAACTGAATCGCATGTAAACAACTGTGGGGTTAGCGGAAAGTCGCTAACAGGAGAGAGCTATGAGTGCTTAAGCAGAACTTGTGTATGCTTAAGTATATAGCAGGTAATTAGCCGCTATAGTGAAGAATATAACAAAATTAACTGAGTTTAGCTGGAGCAGCAAAGTACACAACCAGTAACACAGAAGCACCGGCAACCGGAAATGAGGCAATACGCTTACCGCAGTACGTCAGCACCAACGTGTTTCAGAGCGAGTTTTCTGGCACATAGAGTACAGTCAAGATGACCTATTACAAACCCTCCTGACACTGCTGAATCTTGAGGGAACAGGGAGAATCGGAGGGTCTATGACAGAGGAAGGATCATATTTGCTGTGTCGCGTCATTCAGTTTTATATAATTCTGCTGGATAACTGCTCCACAAAAGGACTGGATGATACAAATAGGCCTACGCTCCACTGAATGAACTGCGGGAACTTATTGTCAGGTTGGCACCACCTCTTTCCTAGGAACACACTAATGAATTTTGCTATGCCACTTTCAGGTTTGACCAGTCACTGATACCTGGCTCACATTTAAGGAGTTTGAAAACCTGATCGTTTTAGAATCTGTTCAAATCATGAACACAGTCAAACTGTTAGAAGAGATAGCAGCAGGATATCAGGCAACATACAATATTATCATCAAATACGTAGGAGGTATCACCCGCATCAGCCTTATCTTTAGCACATGCTAGCTCAGTCTCTCCCTATCTCATTGTTATCTGTATGATAGAAGACACATTAGCTTCTGCAGGTCAAGGCCACATTTCCAACAGCTATCCTTCACACCTGCTTTACTGATGCTGTTTCAAAAGTCCTGTGTTCCTCTCCTCATAAAGATGTGAATCTATTGAGGTGGCACTGTGGCATTGTGGTGCTAAAGGAAGAGTCAGTGAACCTTTAAAGTCATCAGGATTCATCCTCTGGGAACTAAGAATGTCTGTAGATGTTGAAATATTTTACTTGAAAGGTGGAAGCTTGATCTGCTGGTGGTGCTAGAGTAGAGGACAGGAATCAACAAAGTCAGATACATCATATGGGGACCACGAATATTTCAGGGGGACCAAAGTGGTAGACTGACCAGACAGACATGGCTAAACATGAACAATATTGTACATTTGCCTGCTGTATGGTGTAGCATTGGATTTGAACTACAACAGTGATACAGTGATATCAATATATAGTATTTCACAAGAGTTTGCTATTCAGTTGGGGTCTGGCTTCCACTATTCATGTGATGTATATACCAATTACTAATGACCAACCAACATGGTCATGTCATATTTCCCACCTTTGTGACTTGACAAGTGAAGCCTTAAAGCAGCTTTTAACAAGAGAGAAGCATGTAATGGATACTCAGGATGGAAATCAAATGATATACTGTTTGTGTTCTCTAAACAAAAGAAGTCAGCCTTTACCATCCAGAGGACTCTTTGAATGACTGATGACACATTTGGTCTTGAAATACAGACTTGGAGGGAGGCAGCTTGTGAATAGAGACTCAGCTTCAGGAGGTTCAGTCATCAAAGGACATTAAGTATGAGCCACTTTGATGACTACAGTTTACAGCATCAGATCCTCTCATCCTTCTGCCTGTCTGTAGAGATAATCCTCACCCCCCAGTGAAATGCATATATATGTGTGTGTGTGTGTGTGTGTGTGTGTGTGTGTGTGTGTGTGTGAGAGAGAGATTGTCTGCGACTAAGCCCACCCACCCTCTCATCCCACAGCAGGGGTTCATTTTAGATCAAGCTTCCACAGAACACAGACAGACTCACAGAAGGTAGTAAACAAAGAAGTGACAGCTTACAGTGGCACTATGAAATCAATGAACAACGTGTCTTAACAGCAGAGAGAGAGATACATGCATACAGAAGAGTGACATATGAAAGAATTACAGGAATAAATAAGTGAAGGTACATACTGAATGCAGAGTGGTTTACTAAATGGTTTGATGGGATGAAAATTATGTGAATCATATGTTATTATGGCCTTCACACACACATACTGTAGACAGCATAAATAGCTTCATTACCTCTGCCTCTATATGCAGAGCTGGCAATACAGGGACCCTTCTGAAGTCAGAGAGGAAAAATGTTTCATCATGTCATTTTATAAATCAGGCTGCAGCATGTATAAATACAGGAAGGAGAGCTTCAAACAAAAGCAATCAGATGCTGAAGCAGTACAAGAGTTCACAATAAAACCCTGTAGATTTTAGTATACACACTGCTATCACTTCAGCAGTCCAGACATATGGACCCAGCTCATTTTCAAACATTTCCAGAGATGTTGACATCTGCTTGGTCTCTGTTCTGAAATGCCAGGGATCCTCCCTGTGCCAAAACACCTTTATGATTACTTTCCCGACTTCTCAGCCTCTTTGGATTTGGAATTTTCCACTTAGAAAGTAAGAAAAGTAAGAGAAAGAGAGGAAGCGAGACAAAAGAGAGAGTTTCAGATTCTATCCTGACAAACATAACCTCACATGATGAGGTAAAGGATTCAGAAATTAAGAGAGATCTTTTCCCTTTAGCACATCTTTGGATGTCATCTAGAGTTTTCTTGCAATCTAATGTGAGGGTTGCAATTTTCATTTTCAACTAGAGCCCAAGTAGCTGACCAATAATCAGCAAATAGCAGGTGATCACAGATAATCTCAGTATTTGCATGTATGTTGGCAGCAAAACAGAATGTTTTATTTGCAGCATGTTATGTATAATTGACTTCAATTTTCTCAAATCAAGTTTAATGGATGAGGCTGGTGATTGTATATTTTCATTTGTCAATAAATAACATGATCAGACTCAAACCAGTAGTGAATGTATCTACTGACAGATACTGTGTGTGTATATCACAGCCTGATAGATCTTCTTCCTCTGAGCCATATAAAAAAACACCAGTGAGCCGCACTGGTGTTCCTTCATGACCATGAACACACACTGTAGTTTATTTACACTGTCCTGCTGCCCCAAATAGTCACTAGAGCACCAAATGTGAACTCATCTGCCGCTGAAAGTAGTCCCCAACAAATGCCTTTCCTGTTTGAGTAACATTTGATAAAACTACAGTGAACAGCTGTTTTAGGTAAATACTGAGCCTTTTTTGTTAGTAGTTATTATTTAAAATAACTTCAGTGACATTTATTCTCAAATAGGCCCCATCTATACTGGTACTGCAGCATTGGTCTGGCGCTATTTTAAATCTGACCTAAAACCAAGATCCCATTCGGGCAGCAGTCAGATGTCTGAGACTAGCAGAATCCACTGGGCACATGAAGGAAAAGGCTGGGAATTAGGACCTGGATGTTATAAATAGGCCATTAGCACTGTCTCAACTGTTCCGTCATGAAAGGCATGACCCCAGAACCAACTTAAACCAACTAAACTCTGCCACATTACAGGAAGCTGCTGGAATCATTACCACACATGGACACAGACTACAGGCCAGGCCATCTGAACTCTCTGTGTGTATGTGTGTGTGTGTGTGTGTGTGTCTGAATGTACAGTGGGACTGTTATGTATGCTGTCATCTGCATGTGGATGCTAAGCAGACTCCAGTGCAGCCAGTGTGTCATGATAACAGGCAGGCCACTTAAGATGGCAGTGTCCATCACCTGTGCTGAGAGACAGGAGCTTAAGATAGCCTGAAGAGACATGACATGAGGAAGAGGAGGAGGAGGAGGAAACATATTATCAGCTGTTAAAGACTATTCAAACTCATGTTCTCAGGAGTTCTGACTTGGCAAGCTGAACGATTCATTTGTAGTTGGGACAACAGAGTTCTTGCTGACATCAGCAGCTCAGCTCTGTGATTACACTTTAACTGGAAATAGTCACAGCCAGGCATAATGACAACTGCTCTGGAATTACTGTTGAACTTCGTCAATGCAACATGACAGGCCTTTTTCCCAGCCAGACATTTAGACTTAGTGGGAAAGGATGTGTACCAGTAAACCATGACAGTGAGACAGCATGATCAACACCAGGAGCCTGAAACTGAAGCAGATAAATGGACTTCATTCATTTGATTGTTCACACCTGTGCTTTTATACCGTCACATGTCAACATGTCTGCAGGGAAAAAGACCTGTCGCTACTTTTCACTGACAGCTCTACACACTGGAGGAGCAAGCAGAAGTATTGTATGAAAACCTATGATTACAGCCATGTCTTTGGGAAAGACATAGTGGAAATGAGGCTCATATGCACAAGCGCCCAGCTCTGAAATGATTGAGATTTATAAAACAGAACCATGTGTGTACACGGCTTTATAAAACTGACAAAATAATGAATCTGCATATTTGTGTCTTTTATTCATCTGGCCACTGGACATTTTAATACCAAGTGTTTGTAGCTGGAATGTAAGATATTGTACACACAGTGCAAAACTGCACTGCAACAGAACACACAGCACCACTCAGTCAGACATACACAAAGGCTGCTTAGCCACATTTGTGCATGCAAAAATGCACACACACACACACACACACACACACACACGGTTGTGGTGAAAGGAGCAGAGAGGGGGCTGTTTCCACAACTTGTTATAATTATGTGTTATACAAGTGAATGCTGACTCTGGCTGTTCTTTTACAGATAAGTACAGCAAGAGGCTTGAGACTCACTCAGCTGGCCAGAAGTTATGTCTGGTATGGAAGGAATGACAAGAGAAGGGGAAGGAGACAGAAAGAGAAAGGGAGAGAGAGAGATAGAGAGAGTAATGGAAGGAGCAGAGGGAGAAGCAGGGAGACAGAGAGGCGCAGCAGCTGCTAATCCAAACCAACCTCCTGCTTTCAGCTGTGGCGCACAGAGCTGTAGTGTCACTCACTTCCACTGGCTGCACACATGAAGTGGCAGCAGGCTTGGGCCTTATCACAACAAGCTGCCACTGCAGCTGCAGGCATGGCAAAGTTCTGCTGCTGCTGTTGCTGCTGCTCTACGAAGCTGGTCACAGTTAAGACCCCGACCTGCATTGAGGCTGTATTTGTATAGTGAATGAGTGAATATAAATTTCTAAAACCCTCACTGTCAAACACTGTACACTGTACTGTACATTGATTTCCTGGGTCCATGTTGTTTTTAGTTGTGTTTTCTGTTTTAGTTGTGTAGATAAGTGCCTCAAAATAGATGCCTTGCATCACACAGACATTTCCTGAGCAGTTCAACAGAAGAAAATGTGTCAGCTGCAGCACTTTAAATATAAAAAAAAAAAAAATCAGATTTGGCAACTCAGAATTACAGAGAAGGGATTCTTTGTGCCACATGTTTGCACTGATAGCAACAATCAGAGGGAGAAATGAATTGTAAAAGAGAAAGTACATGAATTTCTTCACCAATGATAGCATCAAAAGAGCAGAGGCAAGAGTAGAACTCATAAAGCATACCACTGTAAGCAGAAACAGCCTACCACTCCCACAGTCAGCCATGGACGGATGGAGAGAGAGCCTTAATCAGCTGGAACAAACAGAGGGGTTTATATCGAGTCTTTAGACCTGTCCATGAAAAGAGAAGCACTATTTCACTGCATATCCGTCTTCCTTCAGCCACACATTGTCTTTTCGCAATCTGTCATCAGTGTTAACAACACATCACCAAGAAAGCACAAAAAGCAGTTTCTGTCACTCAGGACCATGGAAAGCTCAGGACAGCAGGTTTGCTGCTGTAGGAACAGTTGCCACAGTGCAGGATACATTTTGTGTTCACTTCAAATCAAATCTGAAATACTGTTCTCCCAGAGTTTTGACTGACTCGCTGTCTCCGTTCCTTTCAGCTCTGAGGTTTTGTACACCATGTGTGTTTCTTTGATAGGTTCAGTTGCCAGGGAGTGGGGTGTGTATTAACAGGGATTATTGTAATAAAAGCTTGGGATCCACTGCTCCGGACAAACCCATGCTCACATATGACCTCCACAGTCTTTAGCTGCCACTCAGCCACAACAGCCTTTATATTGACAGAAAGAGTGTTTACACTAGATACAGTGATATGCCAGGCAATTACTGTTGCAAACATAATTACACACACACCAAATTCGACAGGGATGTGATTAGTAGCATCCCTGTAGGATATGACTCATCAGATCTTCCAGCAGCCCTGTGAGGCCACATAATTCTCACTGTGATTAAAGATAGCTGCTGACTGTGCTAACTCTTCAGCTTAACAAAGAAGTCCCAGATAGAAAACTTTCAACAGCACTGACATAGTGATGTCTCACTGTGAATATTTACACACTTTCTAACACCATGGAGCAGAAGCCAATATGAGCAGAAAGCTAAGATTAATAAATAAGAATTAGCATTCCAGTTCTTTTGCATGCTGTTTCACATGTCAAAGGAAACACTCTGTGCACTGGCAATAGCTGTGCCAGCTGACAAGCTTTATATTACCTTATACTGTAAATGCACGGCACAGACTGCTCTTGCTAAACATGTTCATCAGTTCATTGCTTCTGAAAATGGTCAAGTTAGGACACACAAATTAACTGTACTTTGTGTGCACGTAGTTGTTTTCTATAGAAATATTTGCAGCTTTAAAAGGGGCAGATTGTTTCTTGTTCACATAGCTGTCATCCAGTTCCAACTGTGGTCTTCTTTCTTTTGGATTCAGTAAGGATTTCTCATGTTGTTCTCTGTTACCCCTTTTCCACCAAGGCAGTTTGAGTGCTAGTTCGGAGCCGGTGCTTAATTTGGAACCAGTTCTTTGCGTTTCGACAGCAGAAGAACCGGCTCCAGGCTAGGAAAACTGGTTCCAGAGTGGCACCAACTCTTTGCTGGGCTAGAACCAAGAACTGCTTACGTCAGGGGCTCGGGGCAGGATTATTGTGACCAACCAAGACGAACAAAAACTTTATGACCGCCATTGTTAAAAAACCAGAGCGGAATGGACGTGAAATCAAAACAGCATTGGTCCGTGGAAGAGACCAACTTTCTGCTTGCACTGTGGTCCTCGGCAGAAGTGCAAAATAAACTCGAGGGAGCGTCCAGAACGAAGCTGGTATTTAAGCAAATCCAGCGCGAAATGGCTACTGCAGGGTTCGACTGAACGTAATCGCCGTCCATAGCAATCACGCCGAGCAGCACAAATACGTTGGACCAGTCGTGTTTGGATGCCTATGTACGCTCGCAAAGCCAGGAGCAACACTTGTAAAGTTGCCATGTAGTCCGCCATTGTTGTTTTGCTTGAAGTTGCCTCTAGTGTTGCTGGGAAAGCGGAGACGTATACAGACGTAAACAGTGACGCAATGACGTGGCTCTCTAGCCCGTGGAAAAGCAAACCGGTTCTTAGAAGGTTCGCTAGTTGAACCAACNGGGCGGGATTATTGTGACCAACCAAGACGAACAAAAACTTTGTGACCGCCATTGTTAAAAAACCAGAGCGGAATGGACGTGAAATCAAAACAGCATTGGTCCGTGGAAGAGACCAACTTTCTGCTTGCACTGTGGTCCTCGGCAGAAGTGCAAAATAAACTCGAGGGAGCGTCCAGAACGAAGCCGGTATTTGAGCAAATCCAGCGCGAAATGGCTACTGCAGGGTTCGACTGAACGTAATCGCCGTCCATAGCAATCACGCCGAGCAGCACAAATACGTTGGACCAGTCGTGTTTGGATGCCTATGTACGCTCGCAAAGCCAGGAGCAACACTTGTAAAGTTGCCATGTAGTCCGCCACTATTGTTTTGCTTGAAGTTGCCTCTAGTGTTGCTGGGAAAGCGGAGACGTATACAGACGTAAACAGTAACGCAATGACGTGGCTCTCTAGCCCGTGGAAAAGCAAACCGGTTCTTAGAAGGTTCGCCAGTTGAACCAACTGCGAACTGGCACTAGCACCAGCCCAGAACCAGCACTTGGTTCGCGTTGGTGGAAAGGGGGTATGTGTCTGCAGAGATTTCCTCCAGGTGCTAAGATAAGTGGAACCTCTGCAGGTGTGAATGTGGGTGACAACGTGGCTGTGAGAGACTAGCAGCCTTGTCCAGGTTGCCCTGCCTCTGGCCCAGTGTGAGCTTTGATGGGCTGCAGCCCGCCAGGACCCTGAACAGTATGAGGGGGTATAGAAAGTGGATGGGTGGATGGATGATAGTGTTTCTCATTGCAGAGCGGTGAAGCTTTAGCCTAATCACTACTACAAGGAGAAAATGCCTGTAAGCGGTAATATTACAGCTAAGTCTTTGTAATATCATTCATATCTACAGTATAATTAATGAAAAAAATACTCTTGTGTACGTGTAATGTGTACAGTGTAACGCAGTATAAAGACTCAAATGAATCACTTGTGCACAAAAATCTGCTCGGCTCTGTATGCCCTACCCTCCCTTTATGAGATGGAAATTTGAAGTACTAGTCTAATCCACAACATCCACAAAGAAATGACATACAAGACTCAAAGTGCTCATTCCATTGCTCAACCTTAAAAGGAATAGTTCAACCTGCCAGCCCACTGACTTAACATAAACATGACATCATGCACATAAAAAAAGCTTTTCTGAACTTTGGGAAACGTTCAAGGTTTAAGCATCCATGTTACAAAGAGTTATAACTGACCTTGTTTTCAGTTTGAAGTTTCCTGTCAAGTTTAAGTGGACAATCAGACCAAATACAACCCCAAGTTAAAAACAATGCAAGGGGCTGTGTTGGCGTGGGTATGTTTCAGGTACCAGCGACACAATGAAATACAATCCAAGAAGTCCAGTGTGACTAACAGAGCCATGAATTTGAAGGGTTATCAGATGCCAAAACACTGCACAGAGGTTTATAATACTATGAGACAGGATTTTACAACTCTTTTGCAAGATGATCATGAGGTAAAGAGTAGAAATACATCATTCATGTTACAAAGTAATCCACCAGGAACACCAGCTTACATGTATATAATTGGCCAATGCAGTGCCTTACTTTATGATGCTGCGTTGTGGTCCGGTAAAAGTTGAGTCTGGTTCAACTTTTTTGCTGGGGCCCCCTGTATGCACTCCCCTGCTGTGTCAATGGACTGGCTCCATTCAAATGAATGAGGGCTGCCTTTTATCACGCAGGGCTCAAGTTGGTCTGAACGTGGCCTTACAGATGTATCATTTATAATAATACCATAATAATCGCTGTGTAACTTTGTTAGATTTAGAATGGGCTTAAATACTAATAGTGAGTGCTGTAATATAGTCATTTTTCTTAGAATATAGATACTACACAACACATTTAGCTTTTTCAGAAAGACTGATGAAAGAAACCCTGAATGAGAGATTGCAGTCAAAGCCAGTGGAACAGAGGCTAGACAGGAAGTGAACAGTTGCTACTGTTTCCAGAGTCCCTGCACTATGGTCAACACCCCCACCTTTACAACCCAGCTCACTACTGGCTGTGCCTGTACCACAGACCCAAAAAAGATCATATATGGCCTGAAATGTCACCATCATCAACCAGAAGCCTGTTTCTGTTTAGACAGGAGATTTAGTGATGAGCATGCAGGCACATTCAGGCAGACACACAGTGCAGTGATATAAACAAAATATTGTTG
Organism: Maccullochella peelii; assembly: GCA_002120245.1. Classification (NCBI taxonomy): domain Eukaryota; kingdom Metazoa; phylum Chordata; class Actinopteri; order Centrarchiformes; family Percichthyidae; genus Maccullochella; species Maccullochella peelii. The sequence goes on along the minus strand of LKNJ01009204.1, from coordinate 13,990 downwards.
TGCATCTGCTTCAACCCCCAAGCAGATCAACAAGAAGTTACAACGAAAAGCACAGCGTTCAGAAGAGGTAGCAGAGTGAGAGACAGAGTATGACTCAACAGTAAAACATCCAACACTGGCTAGCCCCTACATACCACTGCTTACTGCTGTGTGTGACACAACTACATGCAAGACAAAGACGGGAGAAAACAGGGTGCGTGTACTTTCAGTGCAGTGTGTATTTTTGCCTTTTAAAGAGCCAGAGAAATGTGCGATAACAGAGGGCTATAAATAAAGAATCAGAATCAGATTTATTGCCAAGTAGGTTTTCACATACAAGGAATTTGCTTTGGTGAATTGGTGCATAATAAAGAGAAAGCAAGTGTACAAATGTCAAAAAGAGAATTTCACTATAAACAATGTGAAGAAATATAAAATAAGTGAATAAAATAAAATTTGAAACAAAACACACTACAATAATATGAATATGGAGAGCTATACAAATTAGTGCAGGATGTGCAAAATATTTGCTGAGGATGTTCTCAGCAGAGCGGATGATACGCTGCAGTCTGCCCTTGTCCTTGGCAGTGGCAGCAGCGTACCAGATGGTGATGGAGGAGGTGAGGATGGACTCGATGATGGCGATGTAGAAGTGCACCATCATTGTCTTTGGTAGGCGAAATTTCTTCAGCTGCCGCAGGAAGTACATCCTCTGCTGAGCTTTCTTGGTAAGGGAGCTGATGTTCAGCTCCCACTTGAGGTCCTGGCTGATGATGGTGCCCAGGAGACGGAAGGACTCCACAGTGCTGACTGGAGAGTCACTCAGGGTGATGGGGGTGGGTGGGGCTGCATTCTTCCTAAAGTCCACTACCAACTCCACTGTCTTTAGAGCATTGAGCTCCAGATTGTTCANTGCAAAAGTTTACAGTATAAAGTGTGTCTTGGGGCTTACGTTAATATAACGTGTAGTGCCCTTGGGAGAGGGGGGATTATGTGGGTATTAGATTCCGAGTCGAGCAGGAAGTACATCCTCTGTTGGGCTTTCTTGGTAAGGGAGCTGATGTTCAGCTCCCACTTGAGGTCCTGGCTGATGATGGTGCCCAGGAAACAGAAGGACTCNTTCTCAGCAGAGCGGATGATACGCTGCAGTCTGCCCTTGTCCTTGGCAGTGGCAGCAGCGTACCAGATGGTGATGGAGGAGGTGAGGATGGACTCGATGATGGCGATGTAGAAGTGCACCATCATTGTCTTTGGTAGGCGAAATTTCTTCAGCTGCCGCAGGAAGTACATCCTCTGCTGAGCTTTCTTGGTAAGGGAGCTGATGTTCAGCTCCCACTTGAGGTCCTGGCTGATGATGGTGCCCAGGAGACGGAAGGACTCCACAGTGCTGACTGGAGAGTCACTCAGGGTGATGGGGGTGGGTGGGGCTGCATTCTTCCTAAAGTCCACTACCAACTCCACTGTCTTTAGAGCATTGAGCTCCAGATTGTTCATGCTGCACCAAGTCACCAGATGGTCAATCTCCCACCTGTAGGCAGACTCATCCCCACCAGAGATGAGCCCAATGAGGGTGGTGTCGTCCGCGAACTTCAGGAGCTTGACGGATTGATGACTGGAGGTGCAGCTGTTAGTATACAGGGAGAAGAGTNTAGAAGTGCACCATCATTGTCTTTGGCAGGTTGAATTTCTTCAGCTGCCGCAGGAAGTACATCCTCTGTTGGGCTTTCTTGGTGAGGGAGCTGATGTTCAGCTCCCACTTGAGGTCCTGGCTGATGATGGTGCCCAGGAAGCGGAAGGACTCCACAGTGCTGACTGGAGAGTCACTCAGGGTGATGGGGTGGGTAGGCCTGTGTTCTTCCTGAAGTCCACTACCAACTCCACTGTCTTTAGAGCATTGAGCTCCAGATTGTTCTGGCTGCACCAAGTCACCAGATGGTCAATCTCCCACCTGTAGGCAGACTCATCCCCACCAGAGATGAGCCCAATGAGGGTGGTGTCGTCCGCGAACTTCAGGAGCTTGACGGATTGATGACTGGAGGTGCAGCTGTTTGTGTACAGGGAGAAGAGTAGGGGGGAAAGGACGCAGCCTTGAGGGGAACCGATGCTGATGGTCCAGGAGTCAGAAACATGCTTCCCCAGCTTCACATGCTGCTTCCTGTACGTCAGGAAGTCTGTGATCTACCTGCAGGTGGAGTCAGGCACGTTCAGCTGGGAGAGCTTGTCCTGCAGCAGAGCCGAGATGATGGTGTTGAAGGCGGAGCTAAAATCCACAAACAGGATCCTGGCATAGGTCCCTGAGGAGTCTAGGTGCCGGAGGATGAAGTGTAGGGCGATGTTTACTGCATCGTCCACAGACCTGTTGGCTCTGTAGGCGAACTGCAGTGGGTCCAGGAGAGGGTCGGTGATGTCCTTCAGGTGGGACAGCACAAGGCGCTCAAATGACTTCATTACCACAGAGGTCAGGGCGACGGGTCTGTAGTCATTGGGGCGGCTGTGGTACAGGGTTGGTGGTTCAATCCCGGCTCCTCCTGTCCACATGTCGAAGTGTCCTTGGGCAAGACACTGAACCCTTAGTTGCCCCCGGTGGAGGCCAGCATGGCAGCTGTGTCCCCATTGGTGTGTGAATGTGTGTGTGATTGGGTGAATTAGACTACTGTTAAAAAGCTTAGATTACTGTAGAGCGCTTTGGGAACCGTTTCAATGGTTGAAAAGCGCTATATAAGTAAGAGTCCATTTACCAAGAGTCCAGTCCATTCCATTAAGTCCTGTGGTCCTTGGCTTTTTGGGGACGGGGATGATGGTGGAGGTTTTAAAGCAGGCTGGCACACGGCATGTCTCCAGTGAGGTGTTGAAGATGTCTGTGAACACCGGAGACAGCTGATCAGCACAGTGCTTCAGGGTGGAGGGAGAGACAGAGTCTGGTCCGGCTGCTTTGCGGGGCTTCTGCCTCTTGAACAGTCTGTTGACATCTCTCTCCAAGATGGAGAGAGTCGTCACTGTGGTGGGGGTGGAGGGGGCTTCTAAGGAGGCCCAAGTCCCTGTTGTGGTGGGGGAGGTGGATCTGGTGGATTGAGTTACAGGGGATGGTGTCAGGACTGTCCCATTGGCCTTCAAAGCGACAGTAAAACACATTCAGGTCGTTGGCCAGGCGCAAGTCGTTAATGGAGTGGGGGGCTTTAGGTTTGTAGCTTGTAATCTGCCTGAGCCCCCTCCAGACAGAAGCAGAGTCGTTGGCTGAGAACTGGTGTTGGAGTTTCTCAGAGTACAGCCGTTTAGCTTCTCTCACCGCCTTGCTAAACCTGTATTTTGACTCTATAAACCTGGCCCTGTGCCCACTCCTGAATGCTTCTTCCTTGTCCAACCTCAGCTGTCTGAGTTTAGCTGTGAACCAGGGTTTGTCATTGTTGTAACTCAAAGAAAAACAAGACAAAACAACGCGCACCAACACACCGAGGCAGCCATCTGCGGTGCCATCTTTTCAAAAGATTAACGCAGATCTCGCATAAAGCCTGTATGACATTGGGGGAACAACCTTCTAAAAGAGTTTTTTACCTGCGTCAAAAACATAACGCTCATATTTCCTCGATGTCTATACTGTGTAAAGATTTTTACAATTTCAGAATAGTCAGCCACTTGAAGAATAATCAGGTGTTTCTGATCCTGAGGAAAAAGTTTTTCATCTTCAAAAGAATCAGGCCGTCCGTGAACAAACTTTATTTTTTTATTCATATTTTGTAATTCAACATACATGGGTTGAAACAATGTATAAATCCATACAATGTTCTCAGGTACAAAATCCAGCGCGTTTTCATGTTTTCAGTTTTCCAAAACATTCTTTACAAAATAAGTTTTTCCACAGCTGCTAGGTCCCACAATCAAGCATGAAAAAGGAACACAGAGTCTAGGATCAAAATCAATCTCCTCCATAGCAGCTAGGTGTGACATTTATCCAATATATTTCAATAGCCAAAAGGCAGAGTTTTTCCGTCGGCAAACATCGAGTGGTCTGAGTCAGGTTACTTCTCTGGGCAAACTTTCCCCAGAAGCTGTTGAGACACAGTTTGGACACTTGTCTCTTTGCAGGGTTAGCTTTGATTTTCTTGGCATCTAACAGAATGCCTCGATTAACCTCATAGTCTCTGATGTACTTTTCCCTGCTTTCCTGATCAGTCGCCTCGGGCGGGTACCCCAAAGCTTCTTGCTTACCTTTCAGAAAGGTGTGTATGTAGTCAATAAAAATGGAATCGGTCTGTTTGTCAAAGTGCCACACCTACGTGATCTTTGCAAGTCTATACCGCAGCTCTAAGGCCTTGTTAAATTCTGCGGTGACCGAAACCCCAGTCAAAGCTCTGGCCTCATCGCCGTGCATGCAGGGACCCTGCTGATTATTGATTTTGGCGCAGGTGCGGCAGAGAGTGAACATTAATTTACCTTTACCTGTTGAGGCGCTTCAAAGTCTTTGTAGATGATGGTAGGGTGACCTAGGGGGTAAGGAAAGCCACAGTTGACAAACGGATACAGGGACGTAACGTCTACGTACTGTACACGCTCATTTTCACCTGACGGCACTCGTCCTACCTCTGAAAAGAACGTGGCGGGGGGAGAGAGGTTCAGGAGGATTGAAACCCCTGAGGAACTCTTTCACCCCGGGTTGTGATTTTTTCATCTCCATCCATTCATGCTCTCTCATAACGACTGTGCGGATGCCGTAAACGCACGTTGGCATCTGCAATTTCTCCCTGCAGTCGTGTGCAGCTCCTCAAAGGGAGCGCCCGTCAAAGGACAGGTGTCGCTAGGTTGATAACAAGATGGACATCCCTGAAACTCCCAAGCATACTTTACACCCTCGATCTCGGCATAACCATCTACATGGTACCTACCGATCTGTTTTCCCCCCCGTGTTTAAAGCGTGTTGGATAAAGATGTTTTTGCTGTGCGCCACCCACTCTAACAATGTGTCTTAGTGCTTAGGCATGGCACTAAGACGCATGGTGAGGAAAGACAGGGAGTCTATGTATTTTATGTTATAATCAGGGTCTTGAAAGCAGATGATTTTGCTTCCGTGCAAGATGAGAGAGGGTTTTAAACCCAGCTCATACCTCTGAGGATCAAGTAGCTGTCAAGTCCTTTAGCATTGCGTGCTATCAATGTAGCCCCCATGTATTGAGGCCTCCTGAAATTCAGGAGAGAGGATTTGATGCATTCTAAACCGTAAGCATTCCACTCTGAACCCTGTAACGATTTTACACACACCAGGTATGGATAGTGCACACCGTCCTTTTCTACAAATGTTTCAAAATCATTGAAAATGAATTTGTCACTGTGCTCTGTGGCCACAGGGAGAGGTTGAATGTAACACCAATGAGCGCTAACGGTTACGTCAGTCTCCGGAGGTAATTTCTCCCTTAAGATTCTACATTTAGCTGACTGACACTTGTGTTATTTATTGTCTTTAGTCATAGTGATGTTGTACATTTTTCCGCATTTCAGGCATTTTTTATGCAGGTTGCAATCAGTTGCGTACCGCCCGCCAGCAGTCTTGTTACAGACTTTTTGTGCCTAGACAGACAGGAGGGATTGCAACACATTCTGTTACAGCCATGACAGATGACAGGATCCAACGGTTCACGGGGACAAGCCTGATCGTTGCAGACGGAGCAATGTGCATCTGTGAATAAAAGGATTGGTGTAGCCTTTGTTACAAAAGTAACAGGCGTATTAGGTCCCTAGGAAACACTTGAGAATTTGATGCTGTAGTACTAGTGGTTTTGAGATAGATTCAGGAATAGAGACGGCTCCGAAGTTTTGGGGAAGTTAGTGTCAAAATGACAGAAGGCTCGATCGTTTTTGCTTTTGTATAACACTATGATTTTGCGTTTTACAATCTTTTCAAATTTGTTGATGGCGCTAAAGGTCACAGGCATCTGCTTGTTTAAATTGGCGCAGCATTATTCGCATTCTAAAGTTTTTTTCAGCCAGCCGTTTAACCCCGTCTCTGGGATTGCGCACCACCTGCACGACTAGTTCTAGGCCGGCATCTGACATAATTGACATGTTTGATTGCACTAACCGATCCAGTAAGGCCTGAAAAGCTGGCAGGACGGTGTCATCCTCAATGAGACGTGATTTGGCACATTTTCACCAATCAACTCCAGCTGTATTACATCACTGCGTCTGACCTCAGAGACTGCTCTATTGGCCAGATCTTGAAGGCTGCCCATGACGTTTGAGTAAATTGAAGTGTAATTAGGTACAGTTTTGGGAGCAGGGAAATTACATCTTATTTCAAGATTGTTGAAGCGGGTTCGTGACACCTCTCTGGATGGAATAGGATCTACCTGCTGTTGGTTCAGCATCCTGTCCCAAATTCCCTCCATGTTGTTGAGTTAAATTTGTTTCATTTTCATCAATTTCAATTGGCTCTGAATGGGGGGGAAGGGGTTGATAATGTGGCAGTGGCTGAGGAGGGTTGAGAAGCATTTTGCAATGAGAGGATAGGAGACGGGGTTTGATTAATGTTTTGAAGAGCATCTTCGAGAGGACGGAAATAGTTTTCAATGCTATGGGCTTCAATGATTTCTGAAAAATGATCGAGGAATTCTGCAGAGATTTGGTTCAATTGTTCTACAAGATCGTGAAAGACCCCTAAATCTATTTCCTCATCCATGTTAAAATGTCACACCTTGCTGCTTTACAACAACTTTCCACATATTCAATTCAGTTCAGTTTTATTTATATAGCACCATATCATAACAAAGTTATCTCAGGGTACTTTTTCATATAGAGCAGGTCTAGATCACTACAGTATTTTCTCACATAGGGCTAAATAGGAGGAAAATAGAGTTTGTACTACAGTGATGATTTCTCTGATGAGAGCCAGCTTCTGCGCGTCGTAGTTGAGGGTATTTTCACTTCTCCGGCGTTGAGGGGGAGCTTGTATCCTGAGATGTGATGCCCGGTCTCTCCTCCGCTGTGTCTCTGTGATGAGAGAGAAGGCCCAGTTAAACCTCTGTTGTGCGTGCGTGTGTTTAGATACATACACAGTATAAGACAATGTTTAAAATTGTGTTGCTGTAAATTTAAACTATGGTATATAAAGCAGAAGCAGGACTTTAAACATATAAAGCGGTACAATGCAGCATACACACGGTAATATTAAATTAATTTAAAAAAAACATTGCTATGTCTTTTGTGTGGACATGATTATGTCTGAATAGATATTATAAATTGAACTGCACTGTTTTTGGGGTTGTGGACATTTTAACAATCAAAAGAAGTATTTACAAAGCACAGTTAAAAAGTTATCCAGATAACTGGGAAAAAGATACAGCTATTTAGTGATATTGATATGAGTCCTTAAAACAAAAAATTGTCTTGACAACTTAATTTAGTCATTCATTTTGATAATTTGTTTAAATTTAATTCAGTACATTTTAATTTAGAAGGTAGTGAACATTAGTAGCTGAACTTTAAACATATATAGCAGTAAAATGCAGCGTACACACGGCAATATTAAATTAAAAAAATAAAATAAAATAATAAAATAAAACTCCTAACCTAAGATGCCATTCTGAGTATTTAAATGTGTTAGTAATCCCTCGTTTGTTGTTATACATTACATTTTAGACCATATATTCAGTAATCTATAGCGGAATACACTTAAAAAGTAACCACTATCAATAACTCAAGGCATTAATATTCTATAGCATACAATATAATGTGATGTTAATTTTTTAACATATTTAAGACCAACCTATGCATCGCCCTTCTGCAATAGATGCATCATACGTCCTCTGTTAGGTGGCGCTGCTGGCTCTAAGCTCCCTCCCTAAATTATGATACGCGTCACCGTATAAACACTCTTCTCGACAACAGGAAGTAGGGTTTCATTAGAATCATGCAGGCGGGCTGACAACATTGGGTTATTAGCGAGTTTAAAAAAGTATTACCGACTTACCGGTTTCAATTTGGACGATGGAGCCCCTCACCGGGTCTTCAGCCCTCAATCTGCTGTTCTCAATCTTTAAATGGAATGGTAAATGGACTTTTACTTATATAGTAAGCAGTATATATAGTAAACAGTAATCTAAGCCCTAACAGTAGTCTAATTCACCCAATCACACACACCAATGGGGACACAGCTGCCATGCTGGCCTCCACCAGGGGCAACTTAGGGTTCAGTGTCTTGCCCAAGGACACTTCGACATGTGGACAGGAGGAGCCGGGATCGAACCACCAACCCTGGGGTTGATGGACAACCACACTACCCTCTGTACCACAGCCACCCCTAGGGGGATCTAATTTCCAGAAGTGTTTAAATGACGGAAAAAGCAAAGGCGTACCGAGCTGATGCCAAGTGATAACCTTAAACAAATTAGTTTGTTTTGAACAAATCATTCATCTTCTAAAGAGACTGTCTGTCCGTCTGTCTCAGTGTATGTGTCCTGTCCGTGCACACAAGAGTAATACAATATCCTAGAGTAATACAATATCCTTACAGAGGGCAGTGCTTGCCGTGCCTGCTGCCCCAGACACACAACCACGATGAGCAGATGAAAAATAAATTAAAGAACAACAGAAGAAAGGGAGAAAGGCAAGGCAAGGCCACTTTATTTATATAGCACATTTCAAACACAGAGGCAATTCAAAGTGCTTTACGTAGGCAAAGAAAAACATTAGAACATTCAAAATAAAATCCATTAAGAAAAAATAAAATGAAATATTAAAATCAATTAAATAAGAAATACAATACATAAAATCAAATAAAATACAGTTACAGTGCAGTAAAAAGATGTAGTGGCCAATGCAACAAAGGAAATAAAAGTGCATTAGAGAAATCAGTCATGCAAATGCACAGGAGAACAGCAGAGTTTTTAGTTTTGTTTTGAAAGTGGCTAAAGTTGGGGCGCATTTGAGATCTTCAGGAAGTTGGTTCCATCTGTGTGCAGCATAGTAACTAAAAGCAGCTTCACCCTGTTTGGTTCTGACTTGAGGTACAACCAGATGTCTGCTTCCTAAAGATCTAAGTGCCCTACTGGGTTTATATTCTTCCAGGAGATCAGAGATGTATTTTGGCCCAAGATTATTGAGCAATTTATAAACTAGCAGCAGCACTTTAAAATCTATTCCATAAGTAACAGGAAGCCAGTGTAAGGATTTCAGAACAGGAGTAATGTGCTCCATTCTCTTGGTTCTCATTAGAACTCTGGCAGCAGCGTTCTGAATGAGCTGAAGTTGTCGGATGGTCTTTTTGGGAAGACCAGACAAGAGGCCTTTGCAATAGTCTACTCTGCTGGAAATGAAGGCATGCAGGAGTTTCCCTCTAAGCCTTGCTATTTGTTTGAGATGAAAAAATGCCGATTTAGTTGTTGCCTTGATGTGGCTGCTGAAGCTCAGATCTGAGTCTCTTAATACACCAAGGTTTCTAACTTGGGTTTTCGTTTTTATAGCTCTGGAATCAAGCTGCACAACAAATTTCAATCTTTCCTCCTTGTTATCAAATACAATGATTTCTGTCTTGTCTTTATTTAATTGAAGGAAATTTAATTGCATCCAAGTTTTTACTTTCTCTAAGCATTGATAGAGTGAGTCTAAGGGACCATAGTCACTCGGTGAGAGAGCTAGGTAAATCTGAGTGTCGTTGGCATAGCTGTGATAAACAATATTATTGTCACGTATGATTTGACCTAGAGGGAGCATGTACAGGTTGAATAAGAGCGGCCCAAGAATCGAACCTTGAGGGACTCCACATGTCATGGAGATCCGCTCAGATTTATGATCACCCATGGCAACAACATAGCCTCTGTCTTCGAGACATGATCTGAACCAACTGAGGACTGTGCCAGATAAGCCCACCCACTTTTCCAGTCTGTTTAGAAGTATTTCATGATCCACAGTATCAAAGGCAGCACTCAAATCAAGCAGCACTAAAACTGATGTTTTACCCGATCCAGTATTCAGACGAATGTCATTTAACACCTTTATCAGTGCGGTTTCAGTGCTGTGATTGAAAATTGTCCAAAAGGCCATTTACATTTAAAAAGTTATTGAGTTGAATAAAAACAGCTTTCTCAATAATTTTTCCAGTAAAAAGATTAGAGATCGGTCTGTAATTATTCAAAATTGTAGGATCCAGGTTGCCTTTCTTTAGAAGGCGCTTTACAACTGCAGTTTTCAGTGATTTTGATAAGATGCCTGATGGGAGTGAGCTATTCACAATTTTCAGCACATCCATTTCCAAGCAACTGAAAACATTTTCGAAAAAGGTGGTTGGCAGGGTGTCAAAACAGCAGGTGGATGAATTAAGATGGTTCACTACATCCTCCAGAGTTGTAGTATTGATGGCATTGAATGTTGACAATCTGGCCAAATTGTTTCTGTGCGGTTTCAGCAATGGTCTGGTTCCATTGTTTGACAAGGAGGAATTTATGGCCACTCTGATATTTTCAATTTTTATTCTAAAAAAACGATGCAAACTCATTACACTTAAGTGATATGAAGTTGGTGGCTGGTTCTTTTGGGGGATTAGTTAGCTTATCCACAGTGGTGAACAAGGCATGAGAACTGTTGATAATGTTAGAGAAAAAAGGCTAGCCTTCTTTATTTCTGAATTGTAAATATGAAGTCTCTTTTTCAAGATGTTGTCAATCTGAATTCTACTTTTTCCTCCATTTGCGTTCAGCTTTCCTGCATTCTCTTTTGGCTCGTGACAGCTGACGTGTTTCTCCACGGTGCTTTCTGCTTGCCAGAGATGTTTTTAACCCTTTCAGGTGCAATTGCATCAATAACTTTCAGGGGTTTACAGTCAAAATGATCAGCGAGTGAATCAACAGAGTCTGATGTTAAGCTTATTTTCATGGACATAGCTTCCATGAAAAGACAACTAGTATGCTCGGTTATTGTTAGGTTGTGTGGTATATAGGTGGCATCGGTTGGGATGAGGAGTTACTGGGTTGTAGGTGGTGGACCCAAAAAGCAGACATACTCAGAGGTGGAAGAGAAAAAAGATTAATGCTTACTCTGGTGATGGCAGGTCAACAGGTACATTAAACACAGGCAAGTCCAAAAATACAAAAGCATGGAAAGTCCAGGTAAACAGTGAACAGATAACTTGTTCCGTGGAGCGTGACAAAACATAAACAAAGATCATGGAGTGTGGAACATAGAGCAAAGAACATTACAAAATACGAAACACTAAACACTAGCATATGAACCAAGACAACCGACAGAGACAACAGTGTGTCAGACAATGACCCAACAAAGCACAAGAGGAAAACACTGTTATGTGACATCATGAGGGAGGACCCAAATGCAGACCATTGAGAAGGTTCAAATAGTTTATTTAACTTGCGCAGGTACAAGGAAGGCAGGTAAACAGGAGGTAAATCCAGGAACGCCAAAAACACAACTGAGGCACAACACTTGACATACAGCGCTCACACAACATGGAGTAACAACTCCACAAAGACCAAAGCACAGTGACTGGTATAAGTAGAGACAGGACTAACGAGGGGAACAGAACCAGGTGAGTAATGAGACGCATGTGAACATAATCAAGGTAGAGACAAGAAAAGCAGGGATACAAGGGAAACAGAAGACTAGACCTTCATAATAAGATGAAACAAGAACTACTACAAGACCAGACAAAGATCATACACAAAAACCAAGACAAGAAGGCATGAACACATAATGAACATAAAGTCAGACTCCCGATAAAATACCAAAACGTAAACCAACCATGACCAACCTAAAACCTAATAAAGAGCAGGGACCTTAAAACTGAACACAGAAACATAGAGCAAAATATTCGAAAGACCAAGTCAATGGATCGTGACAAACACAGGCATAAATAGGGTGAGACTAACAAGGGAAAGTGTGGGAAGTGTGTCCTTGGTTGTGTGTGGTCCCATTTAACATGTTGCAACAGATCAAAGGTTTCAAATAGACCACAGAAGTCCTTGGCAGCTTTGTCTTTGGGATTATCAATGTGAATGTTAAAATCACCAGTTATGACAAGATGGTCAAAATCTGTCGAGATAACAGAAAGCAATTCAGTGAAGTTGTCAACAAAATTTGTAGAGGACCTTGGAGGTCTAAATTGTTAACAGCAGGATTTTTGGTGTGCCTTTCAACACAGTGCAAAGATATTCAAAGGAGGCAAAATCACCACATGATAACTGCTTGCACTGAAATGGGTCTTTAAATATAGCAGCAACACCACTACCTTTCCTGTCATGTCGAGAAACATTCATAAAATTAAAGTTTGGTTGGGCAGACTCAATGAGAACTGGTGCACTGCTACTACTGTCTAGCCAGGTTTCAGTTAAAAGCATAAAGTCAAGATTATAGGTAGTGAGAAGATCGTTAATTAAAAATGACTTATTGGCAACTGATCGAGTATTCAACAAAGCTACTTTTGTAGAACTAACGGGGTGGCCCTGTGCAGACTGAACATGGCATGGAATTTGTAACAGGTTAGCCAGATTTGATGACTGAGCAGAGTGCTCCATTCTCTTTCTATTGCTTATCAAGACAGGAATAGGGAAAGCTAGCGGCACACTGGGTCCTGGCTTATCCTGGGAACATTCATGAGTGCCATCGTCCTTGTGGCCTGGACCCAACAGATATCAACAAGAGCTAACTCTTAAGCTAACTGGACATGCTGTGCTTTTATCAGGCCGGGGAGACAAGGGATGATTCATATGCTGTCGAGGAGGAGGTGGCGGGCGTCGTAACAGAGACGCATGTGTCAAAGCTGGCCAGGGACTTAAAGGCAATGGTGGAGGTGGACGGCGAGTTGGGCGGGGAAGGTGTGGGGCGTAAGTTTGGTCCCAGCAGTGACCAGCTCTTTCATTTGGTCAGTGAACTCCAGGAGGGGAGAGGAGGGGGAGAGGGTAACTAAAGAGGAGGATGGGGAGAGAGGGGGTGGCATGTGGGGTGGAGACTCTCTCTCTTGGCTCTGACGTCCCTCATGTTTTAAACTCTCTTCTTTCTGGCGTGTTGTGTTATGTCTTGTCCTTGTTTTGATCGCTCTTGTCTCTTGTCCACAGCAGAGGGGGCAGCAGTGGTTCAAATCTGTTGTCAAGTTGTACACTTTATTGTTTAAGAGGTGTATTGCTCAATCTTACTTTTGCAGCTTTCCATGGCTGTGCTCTGCTAAGCACAGGGGTTGATGAGGCGCTCTGTCTGGATGGTAGTGCAGGCCAGCCAATAGCGTCACAAATCTCAGGGCGCTGGGTGCTGGCTCTCACTCGTCCTCCCATTTCCCTACTACTAGGACTACTACTTGTAGTTTTATTGCCAGACAAAAAGCCCTCCTGTTTCTTAATGTTCTTGTTGGTGTTGGTTAGCCGTGTGTTAGCATTTTCTTGTTCACTTTTTTGAGACCATGGTAAAGTGGTATCATTCCCATACGGTCCATTCACCTCCACATTCACTTCTAATCAGGGGATCTTAGTTTCAAGCACTGCAATTTTCTGGAGAGGTTTGTGGAAGTCATTTGTGGAGAAGGGAGGCATCTTGCTGCTAACTAGCTTCAGCTAATCCCAGGTTCCCAGTCACTGTAGTTCAGTACAGTGAGACAGCAAAAGCGTTGTGCTGTTTGTAGGCCACGCTCGTGCAGTACTGGCAAGGTAATAAAAGTGCTAAAAAAATATGTTGGTAGCCTTCTGTGTCTTTCATAAATTGAAGTCCCAGTGATTTATAAGTATTCCGGATCCCACTGTCCATAACTTTTAGAAGAAAAGAAAAACAAGGATACCAAAAGAATGTAAGCAAAGCGCAGAGCAAGCAGCAAAGCGTATATAGCGCCATGTCATAACAAAGTTATCTCAGGGCACTTTGTCATGAAGAGCAGGTCTAGACCGACTCTTTATGTTTCCAGAGACCCAACAATTCCCACCAAAAGCAAGCACTAGGCGACATTTATGACATGGTTTTTGGACCTCCGGGTCATAAACCATGACCCACCAGGACTCAGGGAGGACATTAAGAGAAAGCTAAGTGACAATTG
>LKNJ01009196.1:0-10608 GCA_002120245.1 Maccullochella peelii | reverse complement strand
TCCCCACTGCAAAATGGTCCCTGTTGTAACTACAAGCATGTGCTTTCTAGGGTACCATCCAGTGACCAAAGATGTAATAACAATCAGTTTGAAGTGTCTCAGGGTTTGCAAAATGTAGGTATGGGTGGGGCCTGGTTCTTTTTGTTCGCATAACACTGGGCCTGCCAAAATCCTTCTCCCCACTGCAAAATGCTCCCTGTTGTAACTACAAGCATGTGCTTTCTAGGGTACCATCCAGTGACCCAAAGATGTAACCACAATGAATTTGAAGTGTCTCAGGGTTTGCAAACTGTAGATATGGGTGGGGNTATGCGGCACAAGGGAATATCTTCTGCCTTTAAATCAAAAGTTGTCCGTGGAAAAGAGGAGGCAAATGCAATTTTCTTAGAGTTCCACAGCAGCAGCATTGGAGCGCACTGTGGGCAACGAAAAACCACAGATGCCATCTCTTCACCATTCTATTGGCCTGGCATGTCTTCAGACATTGACACATGGGTGATTATACAAATTTAAATGAAATCGTGCTATAATACAATATGAGGTTCACTGCAATGTAAACTCCTTGCCAGTTTTTTTTTAGATATTCTACATTTGTCTGTTTATTTACTGCTGATCATTGAAAGTAGTATCTTTAAATGTTTGTTTTCAGTAGTAGTCCAGATTCAAGCCTTTTTCAAGTGAGGATCATATAAATTTGTGCATTTTAACATTTGAAATGTTGATGTTTTAATAAAGCTGGCAAAGTGTGTTCCATGCCAGACCAACAGAACTACCATAAAGTGTGAGGTGGAGTATGCACCTATCACAGTATGTTTTCTTTTCCATTACGTTCCAATTAAGTTGTGTGTTTTGTATTTCAATTACAATCATAATCAATAAAACAGGGATTGGATATTTCTAAATTGTGAAATTAAATACAGCAAACAAAGTCTAACATGGGTGGTATTTTTGTTGTATAATTTCTTCTAGGTTAAAGAGCCATTTGAGCTGCTCGGAATGGACGTTATTGGGAAGCTGTCACTTACGGAAAGTGGAAACCAGTACATATGTGTGATGGTGGACTACCTCACAAAGTGGCCACAAGCATATGCCCTTTCCACGAAAACAGTCCAAGAAGTCACTGGGTGTCTATTAAAGTTTGTGCACCAGCTTGAGGCCCCAAAAAGAGTCCTCACAGACCAGGAGAAGGAGTTCGTAAATGCTGTAAGTTTCATATGTACAGTATAAGCTTGACCGTAGTTGAAACATTTTAATTCCGGCTTAGGTCACAACAAGTGATACTGGTGTGTTTTATGTCATTTCATGAAATTGGTAAAATGTTGTTACACATTGTCTTTTACCGTTTTTCTTGTCCCTTAGTGTCTGAATTGTCTTTACTAATTACAGCTCAACAAACATGTTTGTGAGGTATTGAATATTAAAAGCAGTCTTTGTGCTCCATACCATCCACAAACAAATGGTTTAGTGGAGGGGATGAACGCAACCATACAGAGGTAAGATCTGTATGTTTAAATTATAACAATACTGACTATGAAATAATGCTGTTCTAATCTGTGTGACTCTTTTGCTATAGCTATGAAAAGAGAAAAATATGTAAATGACCTCATCTCTACAGTATGATAATATTGCAATGGTGAAAATCTAAAAAGACAACATGATTAATCTTTGATGGTATCATCTCTTCAGAGCACTTTATATACTGGTTAGGAACAACCCCAAGGAATGGGATATGCATCTCGATGCTGTGATGTTTGGCCTCAGAAACGAAAGGCAAATGACAACACAATTCTCACCATACTATACGATATTTGGGAGAGAGGCACATATCCGTCACAGATCCCAGAGCAGTACAAGGTTAGTAGCGGGTTTTAACTACTCCAAAGATTGAAATACTAATAAATGTATAACTTTTTCAATAAATATCACACTATAAACTTTCATTTTCAAATTGATAGCAGTGTTGAGGAGACTGTGGCCAAGAACATCAACCACTGCGGCAACATCATGCACAGAGTCCTCGCATCCCCAAAAATTTGAAGAGAAACGTCAAGCCAGCTGCCACCACTGCAGCAGCATCCACCCCAGCATCCCCAAGCCAGTGCCAACGCTGGTATCATCACAGCTGTGTGGGAACGCCTTTGCTGGACTCTAGCCACTTCTGTTTAACTTGCAAGACTCTGTAAACTGAATACATCACTGAGATATACTAAACAAAATGATCAGTGGTTTGTTAACAAGCCTACAGGTTCTGTACAACCACCACCACTGCAGCAGCATCTACCCCAGCATCCATCCAAGCACCCCCATCCACAGACCCAGGAGAAGTCACCATCCCAGCATCAGATGCATGGACATCAACATCTCACACAACTATAGATAAAGCCAATTGTATCTTTGGAGACATACAATTAGCCTGGCAAGGAAAAGAGTTGTATGTGCTGCTATCAAAAATAGGGCCATACAAAATCTTCTTTGAGTACATATGAAGAACTGCTCCAAATATTGACCTACCAATGCAGTTGAACAGCCTTTTTCTTCATCTAACTGATTATCTTACTTGTTTTTATTTCTTTCAGGTCATGAATGCCTACATGCGCCTACTGGTGTGGGACTTCAGTGGGAAGTCAACTGAGAGGGCTGTGGCAATTGACACATTTGAGATGACAAACATTTGGAAAAACCAAAAGTGAAAGTTAGTGAACGCTTTTCCAGTTCCAATACTGAACTGATTTTCCACTTAGTGTGTCTGTACATACTAATGAACTCCATAAATAATTGCAGCTTTCTATTCTTTTAGCTGGATCCACAGATATACAAGTATATCCTTGGGATCATCAACGAGAACCACCACTGGACACTCACTGTCAGTGGAATTCTGCCTCATACATAAAGTCATAATTTAGTCTTACAGTACTTTTTTATTAATTCACATACCTTATTCAGTATAGTCTACTTGCTGTTAAATTAAGTGGAAAATTCCAGTCTTGCTGTGTGTATGTGTATGTGTAGGTGAATTGCAGTATTTCTTTTAGCAGCGTAAATCTCCACTAATGGAATTTTTATTATAAAAAAGGTGACGATCCCATCTCAAAAGAGGGCTCTCGATCCTCTTGGGGAGTCCATTGGAAAAATAAAAAGGTGCCAAGGGGTAACAAGGTAAGCTGAGACTCAACTCCTTGATGTCCATTGGGATGTTCATCAAGACTGTATAAAAGCACTCCTCTACAGTTACTTCATATATTACAGAGCTTTCATGAGACATAGGGGGATCAATGTGTCAAGATGGGCATGCCACACAGTCCCACACCCTTGTCAGACTGACAGTACCTCCTGTGGGCCCTTTGTATTGAAAGTAAGTGTTGGGGGATGGGACAACTATGATTTAAATAACATTTACAAATAGTTATCAGCAACAATTTATCCAAAGCAAGTGTCATTCTTAATGGTAACATAACAGTAATTTGTCACAGTGAGATCGAAATATTCATTTGTCGTAACTTGTGTGTTTTTTTGGTTTTTTTCCCCAGTTTGCTGGATGTATCCTTAAAGAGGAGACAATAGACTTCCCAACATCACCAAAAGGTGTAGAAGAAATTCGAAGGGCAGTTGCAACTGCTCTTCTTGATAATACTGGTAAAGTAACTGTTTCACCCATGAAAATATTTAGTTATAATTCTCCTGTTAAGGTTGTTTTGCAAAGACATTGGAATATAAGGACATTCAGGTCATTATGAGGAACATCTCATGATCCTTTACTAGATGACCTGAGTGAGGTGTGCTACCACTGTGGAGAGAGAGAAAATCCACAAAGAGACATATAGTGGGTAAGAAATGACATAACTGTTTATATATATCTTTATTTCCAATCAGGTTAACAGGGTTGTCAGTGTTAATAGCACAGGAGATGATGTTACTTACCAAATGACCAAAACTACTTTCCAAGTATGAAAATTTCAACTTGTATTGCCAATATCCAATTTTTTAGATTGGCTGTGACCGGTGCCGACGCTGGTATCATCACAGCTGTGTGGGAACGCCTTTGCTGGACTCTAGACACCTCTGTTTAATTATATAATGGTCTAATCAAAATGATCATTGGTTGTTGTTTTTGGTTTGTTTGTCTTAAATGTTCTGAATGTCAGGTTATACCAGCAGAGAAATTATATTTATAAACTACTTTTGCACTTGCACCAACTTGTCTTCTTGTCTTCTGCTATTTTTGGCCACAAGAAATTGTGTATACTGTACAATGGTGATTTTTTTTTTTTTTCTGTAGGGAACAGCTGGGGGGCTCATCAGTTGCATATGTGTTCAATTGTGTGTTCTAATCAGAAAGAAAGTCTATTCTACAATATTCCTGAAAATCAGAATGTGTTTATTGCAATTTCTTCATGCTTACACATACATACACACATACATACATACACACATACACACATTCATACACTGAAAAGGGGATTAGAATTTTAGCAGCATAAAACTGGGCCTCCCAGAATCGGGGGGAGTTCAATTTTGGCAGCATTAATGTGAGGCTGCCAAAATCCTACTCCCCACTGCAAAATGGTCCCTGTTGTAACTTCAATTATGTGTCTTTTCAGGGTACCATCCAGTGACCCAAACATGTAACCTCAATAAATTTAACCTCTTAATCCCCAGACCTCTGGCTCAGTACCCTGCTCGAAAATGACATGCCCAAAATGTGATGAGTATATCTCTGCAACTACAAGGTCTATATGAATAATCTTGGTATCATAATAAAGGTCACACTTGGGAGATTTCTGCAGAGGTGTAAGCATCAGTATAGATGTAAATGGAGATGGAACACAGCATAAATGAAAGATTTAATTTCTGCCAAACAAAACTATACACTTTTAGAGTGAATGTCCCCTTGGAATTATGCAGTTGCAGCCCAAAACCTCTAGCAAACCATAGAACAACATCTGAACATTACCTGTGCCAAGATTGATTCTAATAAAGAGCAGAGCAAAGTTAGAGAGGTTTTAGTGGAAGCATGTTCAGGTGGAATCTCATAATTGGCCATTTGGGCACCATCTGTGCCATTTGAATTTTCTCAGGTAACAAACTGAAAAACTCATTGATTTCACTTACATGTCAGTATAGATATTCATTCCATCTAAATACAACTGTTTTTGGCTTTGAATAATGCAGTGCCGCTCTTTGAAGCAGTTTTTGTTGATAAAAACGCTTGGGTAAATCTGTGTCAATATTACGATTCAACCACTAGATGGAGACACAGACCGTGTATTCGCATGGAAGGCTGGGGCGTAGGAATCGACTCAAAATGACCCAGAGACATTGGAGTAGCCATTACTAGTGGTTTTATGCGACCGGACAACACTTTTGATTACAAAAACAGCAAAGGTGAGACACAATTTGTAGTTGCAAATGTAAAAAGGAAAGTTAGCTTTTGTTGTTCTTCGACGGTTTATTCAGTGCGTTTTGGTCGTACCGTGATAGTTGTACTGTTAGAATCTGTGAAATCTAAGTGTCGATTTGATGTGTTGTTTGTGTGGCTAGCGTGAACTGAACGATCGCTGTGACTGCGGACATACACCGTGCTCAGACGGAGGATGCTTTTTTGCTACACAGTCAGTCAGTTGCTTGGTGTTTGACTTGTGTTTCATTTACGCTAGTTTACTAGCCGAGCTTCTTCTGGTCAAAACTGTGTCACATGACTGTTGTCGCGTGTTTAAATGCCCTATGACGCGCTTGCTTACGCGGTGGCGGTCTCGCCCCCGTATACGGGGGCACTAGTGACTTAGAGTATCCCAGACTTTGCAATTTTGGCAGCATTAATGTGAGGCTGCCAAAATTCTACTCCCCACTACAAAATGGCAGTATAAATAATATAATAGGCCTACATAAATGTATTACTAGTAAACTATTAAGCATTCTAAGTGCAGTCGTAGTTTGTTATCGTGGATGTTATGGCGTACATTATGGGTCGTCTATCACTAGAGCAATTCTGATGCTCGCATTGCGATGTTTTCATCTTAAAACCTTAAATATAGGATCGCTTTTTGTGATAAGTTGATCCTCTTGTGATGTTCTGGTCTGTGTTGAGTGGTAGAAAGTGTATAAACACTCATTTTGTCGGAAGGAAGAGCGCAGATGTAAAGCTAAGGCAGATCGAACTAAATGAAAATAAGCGGCACTGAGAACAAGCGAATGCGCGTCCACGCGAAGGGGAGTAGGATTCTGCCGGGGAGTGGGAAAACGGCACAACACCAGGTCCTGTCTAAGTTTTGAAAGCCACCAGGTTTTGCTGTGTTTGCTGCTGCGTTTAAAGACCCGAACCTAGCGTCCGAAAGAGTAAAACTCAAATTAACAACAAACACACAACTACACATGTGACACACTAAAACACTGTACAGGTGTGACAGTACGCAAAACTAGTGGCTTTTAAACATACTGTGGTTATTGTGTCGGCATGTTTTCACTACAAGATAAAAATGAAGACTATGTTTTCTGTAAGGTCTCGGGAAGTCTTTGAAAGCTTTGAATTAAAAAAAAAGGCCTTTGAAGATATTAAATAGTCTTAAATTGAATGCACAAAAGTCTGACTTTTGTTTAGACTGTAACATTAGTTCTATATTTATTTTTGTATGTAATGTAATGTGACAGGTCACATTAATTGATTGAATAATATCACAAGGAATTATTGTTATATACAGCTGGGAAGTACTTAAATTCATGTACTATGTCATAAATAATTGTAGGCCTTATTGTCCTGAGGGATATGACCATGAAACAGGTATTATATATTTGTATGAATTATAGACTAAGAAAATGAGTTTATTGCTCTGCCATATTGTGTGTGTGTGTGTGTGTATATATACATGCAAAGATATTCTTATCAATATTGTGATATTGTTTTTAATGGAATCTCCCAGCTTTAGTTACCTGACTTGTGTTCAATCTGGACACACAGTTTTCTGATTCATTCTTCTTCAGTGCTACTGTGATTTAAAAGTTCAAAAACATGACTGTAAATATAATTTTTAGGGTTTCGGATTCTGATTTTTATTAATTCTGTGAGCAAAGCTAACAGGACTTGCATGCTTCAGGTAATGGCCTTCAGTTGATACGTTCTGGCTACAATTAGACCAATACAACTGTAATTATTTGAACCAAAACAAGTCAAGTATCAAACTGAATGTCCCGATTTCATCCTGTTTCTCTATATAACTTGTTCCTTCAGGTATCAACATCTTCCTGGACGGTAACATTCCCACGGAGAACCTCGATGGTCTTCAAGGTGGCTGAGACCAGGTTTAACAGGTCTGTTTCCTCCTCCTGCTTCCCCAAATTCCTTTTTTCTTTCCAACACTTTCTTCTGTTCCCAATATTTCTTCATCATCATCATCATCATCATCATCATATTGTGCTGATTTGAAGTGAGATGAAACTTTATGGGGAAAGTAGGATTTTGTGCTCTGAGCTTGAGGCTGCAGTTGGAGCTGACGTTTGACTTCCCGTTGTTTGTTGTTGTTGTTCAGTATCCAGACACGGGGAAGACGATGGGCGAGTTCACGCTGGACATCAAACCAGGAGAATTTACAGACTCTGAGATCATGGAGGCTGGATGTTGGATTTATTTCAGGGCTTTTGGCTCGAATTGGCATGTGTTTATATGTTGAGGTTTAGGCTGGGTATCCAATCCCTATTTTTATTTTATTATTATGGTATCGACTGAAATGTGTTGTAACACCGAGTATTGGATCACCAAAGTAAGTAGCAGGGTTTGTACAAAGTCCTGAAAGTTTGGAAAATGCTTAATTTCAAGGTTGTTTTCAAGGTTAGGAATATGCTTGGATATACTCCTTGAAAATGCTTGATTTTCAATATAATCTGGTGTTTCATTATCTACACAATCACTCATGAAAACCAAATATCTTTTAATGTTTGAAATGAAACGATCCCGTCGTCATATTTGTTCATTGTCTCCTGGAATTTATAGACCAAACAAAGTCACATCCACTCCTCCTCAACAAGGTCTTCTACTCGTGGGTTTGAATTATTCCACCAGTGTATCTGGCAAGAACATAGCTGGAAAGAAGTGGTGTGTATGTCTTTATTCTGTAACTATTGTCATCATCTCTGTTCATTATTGTTGTATAATTTTTACTTTAACTGTTGCATGTTAACACGAGTGCTTTTCTTTGTCACACTCTTGTAGATATTCGACCTCAATGGACGACATCTTGGAAGAAGAGGAACGTTCTGCAGACCAACTGAGGCAACATCTTCACTGTGCTGAAGCTCTGAGGTAAGATATTTGTCTCAGTTTCACCAGCTGCTGTGTTTAATGTGGAAGGAATTGAGTTGAATATTGAAAGCAAACAAAATATTTTACATTGAGTGGCTTCTTGGTTAAGAAAAATAAGGTAGAGAGAAGTGGAGTTCCCACAGAGTTGCTTAGGTTCGTTTGATTCCAGCCTAGAAAAACAATTGTAATGGTCAGATCACCCAAAGTCACAAAAATGCATCTCTTTGGCAGAAAACATTTCCAAAGAAAATTGTCCACAGTAAAGTTTAGACATTATCAAGAGTAACTGAGACATTGTTTCTGGAAATGTACTTTTTCAGTTCTCTGAGCTCTGTTGCTGCCCGATCCATACAGGAAACCCCGTTTTGTTCTGTGCTTCTACTTGCTGTCGTAAGAATGTCGAAGCAATTTTACAGCAGTTTCTGGGATTTAAATTTAACAATGTTATCTTTGGTCGTAGTAACTTTGTGAAAGAGAAGATTCAAATTTTTCTTATTAAATAAATACATGTTTTTCTTGTTTTGGTAAAAAGTGTCTGATATATGGTGTTAATGAAATCGAAGATTACATTATTCCTTATTATTTATTTATTGGTGTGCCTGAAGTGCNAAGCACAAGGGCACACTATTGCTATTCCCCATACTTATTTTTATTCTTATTATTGGCGTGCTCGATCGGGATCGGTGTGCTACGATCTTTCAAAGAGATGGGCCCAACAGGTTTAGCGCATCAAATCAGCAAAGAACACGCTGATTTTTCCAATGATTCTGTGTGTGCATTCCACAGGGTCACTCTGACTTGTAGAGTGTGAGAGAGTGGTGACTCATCTGAAAACTTTCTCTAAAAACTGCTCTATCATCCACAATCTTCACTCTACAGACATGAATTTTATCATCACAAACGTAGGTAAAACTTGTCTTCCTTCTTCAGATATTTTCCTAGAATTCTTTCAGAACTACACTTTTGCCACAGTGAGTCTCAAAGTGCACCAGTGTTGGCTGATTGCTCAATTGATAAATCCATTATAACTAAACCTCTCCTTNTTGTCGTTTCCTCTCACATTTCTAACTCGCCGCGGTGTCCACGTTTATTAACATCACAAACATCAAATCTACATCACTGCGTTTCCCAAGACTCTTGTCTTTCGTGATGGTATCCTCGCTTTGGAGCATTAGGACTCACTGTCTTTGAAGGGGAAGCAGGAGTTTGAGAGGTGCGACTTAGGCTTAATGTCTGTGTTTATGTCTGCCCACAGGCTCCCTCCTCCAGGCTCGCTGCCCACAGGCTCGCTGCCCACAGGCTCCCTCCTCCAGGTTGCTTTAATCGCCATAGGAACCACTGTCTCTCACACACACAACAAACTGTGAACCTGATAGGACATTTTAACCTGCCACAGCTTCTACACTTAGAGCATGTATACTGTCAGGGCAAANTGTATCATTCATGACCATTTATTATTTTGCTGCATGCAATGTTTATTCCTACTGGAACTTTACCATTTTCCTCTGTTATAGTTGGTCTGTTTAACATGTTGATGTTATGGTACATTTTATCTTGTAGAGCAACCTGACCTATCCCTCGAAGGATAGAGTACAGGTTGTCTTGTACTGATGCTTGGATATGATGTTTGCTGGAGTAAGAGACAGACTCTCATACCAAGGTCTAACAGTATTAAGTCTCTCTTGCCTGGTTGTTTTTCCGATGTTATAAGTACGTGACTGTTTCTCTCTTTCGGGGTCAGACTCTTTGTACGCTGATGTGTGCTAGGCTCTGTCCTTTCAGCTGAAATAGATTAACTTCTGTGATCCTCCTTATCTTTGTTCACTCCTTTTGTGATCATCTGTTATCCTTACTTATTTCTTTATTTTTACTTTTTATTATTCTGTTTAATTAAATCTTTAAAAGACAACTGTTTGTGGAATCATCATTTTATTTGTTCACTTCTCCAAAGGGGGAAGTACAGAATTTCCTACGACATATACAAATACAGAATTAAAGCAGGTCACATGACCTTCACACCACAAAGTGTGAAGTTACTATTAAATATCAGGCTGGCTTTTCTTGCTCGTCTCATTCACACCTCTCAAACTCCTGCTTCCCCTTCAAATGGGACAGCCGTGGCGAGTTAGAAATGTGAGAGGAAAGGACAAAGGAGAGAATTTCTGCTGTCATTTGTTAACATCA
Organism: Maccullochella peelii; assembly: GCA_002120245.1. Taxonomy (NCBI): domain Eukaryota; kingdom Metazoa; phylum Chordata; class Actinopteri; order Centrarchiformes; family Percichthyidae; genus Maccullochella; species Maccullochella peelii. The sequence continues at coordinate 134 of LKNJ01009196.1, read as the reverse complement.
CAAACATCATCTGCAACAAGAGTCTTGGAGAACGCAGTGAACAACAACATTTCATAACTAGAAAAGGCAGTTTCTGAAGAAATTGCGGTGTGAATGCTGGCTGTTGAAAAGCTGACGCTAAACTGGATAGCTGG
>LKNJ01009186.1:0-12737 GCA_002120245.1 Maccullochella peelii | reverse complement strand
GGGGTCATCGTATTCAAATCTGCTGCCATAAACAATGGAGCAGATAATATTAGAGACGGCATAGTTCATTGGTTGAGTCGTATCAAAAGGTTTTCCTGCAGCAAAGGAAACAGGAACAAAATCAGAAATGACATTTGTTTTAAAGCCAGAAATGTTGATTATCATGCAGTAATAAGAAATTTACCTTTAAATTTCTTTAACACTTCGATGAGATAGTCACATTCCTCAATGATTTTGTCCTCACATGCCTTCTTGCCCATCCCAAAGTCTCTCAGGTTTGTCAAGGCAAAGCGCCTCATCTCTTTCCATGAATCCCCATTGGTCCATAAAACCCCTGAGATGAAGCATTTCAACACAATATGTTAACTGATTAGCTGATGATTGGCAAAGGCGTAAAACATGAAAAGATCTCATTTCTTTGTCTTTTTTTTTTTACCATTTCCTGTTTTAAAATCATTCACAATTTGCATTTGATCTCTTTCTCCAAACTCTTCAGCATAGTTGACAAGTGCCTCCTTCACCGTCTTGTATCCAGCCAGAACCACCACTTTCTTGGGTCCAAAATAGATGGTGAACACTGACCCATATTTCTTGGAAAGCTAAGAAAAGGGGCATAATGTCATGAGACATGAGAAAACAAGGTGAGAGAGCTGCCTGAGAAGCAGGAAAAACAAACTACCCTACTAGAAAACTTCTCTTATGGCACTTCCTCACCTCCAGTAATGTGTTGTAGGGTCTCTTGAGGTCCAGTTGCAACAGGTTCCCAAGCAGTGGAATTGGTTTTGGTCCTGGAGGTTCCTTCCCGTCCTTCTGGGAGCTGAAACTGGAGGAGGAGACGAGGTAGACGAGTAGCAGGACCACCAGAGCCCCCAACAGGGAGACAGAGCTGGAGGACTGGAGAATAAGATCTACTATCGTCATGACTTTAAAAGAAAATGTATCCTTGCCAGTGTACTGATAAAATAAGTTTCCTGTCCTGCTGCCTTTGGCTCTGTGAGTGTTTGGGTAAGGAGCGATGCCTTTTGTAGCTGCCAGTGAGGGGACCAGCCCAGCCCAGGGGTAAGGCATGTATGTACATCTAAGTATGGAAAAGTTCACCCACTAAAAGTAGTCGTTATCAGCACCTTTCAGCACAGAGTGCTTTGTTTGTAGTTTAATGAGATAGATTTGCACTGTTGTTATCTCATGTTTTATATCTTAGTGTGGTCATGTGATCAGAAAGGGAGAATCATAAAGTCTGTACAGAGGTTGATGGAACAAATGAGGTAAAGTTTCACCTGAACAGGTAACTCTGACCCAGTTATTTAACTGACACTGTCTTATGTTGGTTTTGGATTTGGGCTCTAACAACTGTGGACTAACTAACAAAAGTTTTAAACATTTTAAATACATCTTTCTGTCTTTGCTAACCCTAACCCTAACCCCTAAGCAGGCCTGCAGCTGATTGAAAGGCAAATGGGGCAAATCACACTATACAGACCTTTATGTTTTGGGGTCATTGTCAAAATACATCTCAGTTATATTTTAGACTGCAGCAGGTTTCCTGCATAATTGTTCACAGTATTTTGCCAAATTGATTTCATTCTTTGACATGTAATCTCTATAACATGACTGGTCTAACAAACACAGAACCATGTCCAATATAAACCTGAGAGGAAGAAGGAGACACTTAAAACTGAAGTAGTTTGGGTTATATTTTCCATTAGGAGCTATAACATGGGCAGCAGCATTCTGAATGACTTCTTGGAAAGCCGGTCTGGTAACACTACAAACATGTGGAGCGAAGGTTAAACCTGACTTAAGTTACACTGATAGGAAAACAGTGGCATGGTTCACAGGTTAGTCGTCTCAGCCTTGAACTGTTTCTGGTCCATTCTTGATTCCAGGACTTTCTGTGTGGAGTCTGCATGTTCTCACTTTGCCTGTAGGCTCCTCAGGGTGCTGCACTTTTCCTCAACCTCATGCATGTATACATGCGTTGCCCTCGAAAGGCCATCCACCATTATCTTCTGCAAAATAATTCCTTTTGATTATTACATTAGTGAATCTAATAACCTGAGGGATAGTGAATCCATGCATAGTCCAGCAATATTTAATAAGATTAAGTCATGGAGGAAAATAAGTACTCACTGTACCCTCATTGATATGAATGGGGTATAATGCAAAACTATTCAACAGCATTGCAAACTAAAGCCTCCAAAACAGCCATAAAGTTGAATGAACACTGAACATTAAAACCTTCAAGATGGCAGCATGTGTTGCCGTATTGTTGTACTAGTTTTAACTAGATGTACCTAATACATTGGCAACTAAATGTGTAAGTCCAGTACTGATGAATTGGGAAACCCAAAATGCTAATTGCTAATGCTAATTCAACTCAGCTTTTTTAATTATATATGTGAAAATGTGATAAATAAAAAAAAAGGAGGGGGCTTTAAATAACTGTAGTTTATGGATCCATCCATCTGGGCTCAGTCACTACTGAGCGTAGAAAAACTTGAATTCACAACAGTCTAACACCCATTGCATCATGTTTTACAGTGAACTACATCTTAATGTGCAGGACACACACAGACTTCATGTGCATGCGCACACAATCTCAGACGTATCCTTTACCTAGATACTGTAAACCCTGGTAAATTATCAACTTTAATGGGTCAAATTTATAGCTTACCTTATATGAGTTTAGATGGAAAAAGCCTTTTACTAAACGCAAACCAAGTTCTTACATTGGGGTCAAAGATCATCACAATAAAGATTTTATATCAAACTGTCCTTTAACTTTGTTCTCTGTCACCTTTCATCCGTTATTATCTTTCTCCTGTCTTCACAAAACCAATGTATTGAGTTTGATGTATTTTGAAATTATTACTTCAGTCCAGCCTGTTAAAAAGTTTGCATAGGAAAAGTAAAAAAAAAAAGTCATGCCTGAGCTTAGGCATCGCATCCTGTTGTTTTTGCTCGTAGATGACCTGAAGCTTTTCATTTGTTCTTTCTCACAGGTCGCAGGATTCGTCTGGGAGCAAGTTTGGCCAGGATGGAGCTCTTCATCTTCTTCACCACCCTCCTGCAGGAACGTTTGGTTCACGTAAGGAGGAATAGTAGATGCAGGGCTAAAACACTAAACTTTGCACCAAATCAGGGCAAAAACCCCCAGCAAATACTGAACCAAACGATGGCTGTAAATGAAGTGAATACTGGGCCAAACTAGGGCTAAAACTTAAACGTAAATATTAGACTTTGTATCTGTGTTAAGCTTCTCAAGGGCTAGCAACCTGTGGGTGAGTTTGGACTCAGCGGATGAGTAGAGAGTGTCCAGTTTGTTGACCTCAGGACTGGATCATTATCGACATCGCCTTAGGCTGAAAGTATTAAACTTCATATTCATTGTCATTATGATTCTGATGAACATTCTGATCCAGCTTGTATTCTTATCTGAATCCCCCATCTAATTATGTTCTGTGTGAGAGCTGCTGCTTCAAATCAGAACGTTAACATTACAGAAACATTAACAAACTACACAGGCAAAGTCCAGAGAAGGAAAAAGCACAGGGGCAAATCTACAATACATTTTTCAACATGTGTCATAAAATGCAGCAAGCTGGAAGCTCTGACTGATAACTGTAAATTGCATTTTCATGAAGTTCTCTGATGTATAATGTTTAAAGTGTACAAAGTGCTCCTATAGTGTCATTTGTCCTTTGTATTTTAACACATAAATCCAAGACAGGTTACTTTAAAATGAATTCATCACCCACTTCGACACCACAGACGACCCTCCACATGGAGAGCAATAAATACATGAAACGAAATAAAATAAAATGCCTGTATGTGTCTTTAGGGCCACCGTTCAGGGCAAATCAAATTTGGATTTTCTTGCTCAAGATCAGACATTTCACCTCTAATAAATGCCTGTTTGAGCCACTGACTGTTCCCGCCTGACCCTTAATAACCACTTACAGAGTAATACCATTGACTAAATGAGGTGTCCTGTTTAAGACTCATTTCTCAGTTCAGGTGTCCAGTTTACTTTGAAATAACCAGAAACCTTCACACTAAAACACTTCCTCTCTCAGAGGCAAAACCAAATTAAGCAACGATTACGATGTGACATCTCATAACAAAAACAGGCGTGTTTCTCAATGAGGAACCATTAGTTCATTGGAGAGAGAAAAAATAGAGCAGAATGTCTCGTTTCAGATGTATTCAAATTTCACTTTTTCTGATGCTGCAGTAGAGCTGCTGCTCTGAAGGGCAGCTACAAACAACATATTTTGTCATTTAATTTGGAGGATGTCTTGTGTGTTTTGGACAATTTGGAACCATTCACCTTTTGTTTTCACCCATAAAATAAACTAAACTGGCCACATCAAGAGGAGAGGAGGCTAGCCAAAACCAAACCAACCAGAACAGCTACTGTGTACTCTCAGGACACTCAGTAATGTGTTAACCATCTAATGCAACACACACACATTTGGTTTTGCTCCCATTATTTATTTGTTAGTTTATTTAACTAGGACCATGTAGCCTCTGTGTGACATTGTAGTTTATAAAGCAACATTCACTTAACTAAGAGACACATCTGTTTTTAACATGGTGAGTTTAGTGGACTCTTGGAAACACTACATTTTCAAAAATGAAGTATTAAGTATGAATATAAAAAAGTTGTATTCTTGTTTTAGTGTATTTTACATATGTTTCTTGTGGCTCATGCTATTGTTTTAGTGCCCTCTATGGGTTACTAGGCCTTATGTGTTGTAGATTGCCACCCACAGCAACACCCAAAATCAAAAAAATCACACTTTGGTATTTGTTATGTGTATGTATGTATGAGACACACACGGTGACTCAAGTCTAATTTCCATCTTGAAGTGAGGAGAGTAGAGAAGATGATTCAACTACAGTAAAATAGAATATGATATAAAAGAGTGAATCAGTATAAATGGTGTTTCCTGCGCCTCCATCAGCTATGACCAAGAACAGCAACAGTACAGCCCGGGTAAGCTGTCTGATTGGTTACACTGGTGATGTCTCCTCTACTTGGTGATGGTGGTGATGACGGTGGTGCAGTGACCTACAGCACAGTGAAAGCTTCCTCTTCTTCTATTGGCGCCTCGCAGCGACCTCTACACCACCGCCAACAAGCCAAACAAATAAGGAACCGCAGTGCAGTTACAGCTCATATCATTACAGTTATTTTACATTGATAACTGATTAGTTAAAACTTTCTGATGAGAAAACCCAGTTCAGTTTTTATTCCCAGAATCCTAGCCAGTTACCCCTCTATCAAACCACACCTGGCATCACAGGTGGTTGCGATGTGGTCTGTTGCACTTGTGACCAACCCATCTGTCGGAAAGCCTGTTTATTTATATATTTATGTAAATAAAGCTGCCTTGCCTTGAATGCAATTAATTTAAAACAGTGTGACTGGCTGGTCCCCACTGTTCACATAAAGGGGAATGGATTCAGGGCAGGCAGTGAAATTTGGGCACAACAATAAAAAGAACGGCTCTCAAAAAGTACGAACAAACGTAACATCACAGACTTGCTGTAAACTGATATCCGGAAAGTTCCCCTGTGCACAGAATGTGAGAGAGCCATGTTTTCAAAATGTGTACACCGTGATATGTCGTAAGTCGTAATCATAAACAGAAAAAGACTTTAGAAACGCCACAGTGGGACGGAAGTGTGTTGTGGTTTTGGTCGGTTGATTGAGAACTCGTCTGAAACACATCAGTGGTTCATGTCGTTTGTCTCCACACCGAACCACAACTTCCTCCCCTGCTGCTGTATTATATATATATTTTTAGAAAAAACTCTTTTCTGCTTCTTTCATCATTTCCCAGCACTTCTCCATCTCAGTCCCAGTTTCACAGGATCTCTGTCAGGCTGCTGTGACATCTGACCTCTTTACTGCGGCTGCTCCTCAGACAGCTGATTATTATTGCTGTTGGATCGTTAATCTACTTTTGCGCTCAGTGTAAATCACTGTGGATGAGAGAGTTAACTAAATTACCAACATGTAAAGGTAAAAAAGTCTTTGGTGGCTCAAATTCAAGAATTCAGGGAAATGAAAAGATGAAAGGCTGATATGCTCCGCCTACGTGAATTCAATGTGAATTCAATTGTGACAGTGAGGAAGTGACCCATTACTCATCACAGGAAGTAGATTCTTTATTTGTCGTTAACCAGTTCAGAGACTCTGACAGTTAGTAGCTGAGAAGGGACAGAAAAAAGAGACACGATGGCTGAATTTAGATGGATTAAAGTGTCTTTATTTCTGATGCTGCTGCTTCAGTTTACAGGTAAGGATGCAAATGACATGCTTATGACACATTCGAAAACATAACTTTATTAATATTAGTAATGGTATGTTATTACATACAGCAACCTTTATTTAACTAAGACAGCCAAGTCTGCAATTTGTTTTTAACATGTTGAGTTTTGTGAAGTCTGGAAGCAAAGGATGAGATGCATTTGCAAACAATTTTTCTCTCATCAGCAGTGACTGGACAATTTCCCCCCCACTTTGTTGTCAGAGATGGAGATGACGTGACTTTGCCTTGTGGAAATGTGATAGATGGTCAGGACAAATGTGACGGTATTATCTGGCTTTTCACTCATCCAGGAAACACAGCATCAGTAGAGCTGATTAAACTTGGACAGATTAGTAAAAACGCCAAAGCTAAATCAGACAGACTGAGTGTTACAGCGAACTGTTCTCTGGTTATAAAGAAGGTCACAGTCGAGGATGCTACAGGTTACTACACCTGCAGAAAGTCCAGATCAGGGATACAAGATGCTCATGTTCATCTGTCTGTTATTAACAGTGAGTATTTACATCATAATGTTTTCAGCTCAAACTGTCTTGTTAGAACAATATACTGAAACATTACAATAATTATGATTACAGTGATGAAGTTCATTTCACTCTTGTTGTCTTTCTCTCACAATATCTCCATCTTCACCAGTGACTGAACATGAGGACACTGATAAGGTGACGTTAACCTGCTCTGTGTTCACATATGGAGGGTGTGATTACACACTGGAGTGGCTGTTTGAGGGTAAAGATGTAGACAAAGACATGAAGACATCACAGTCTGAGTGCTCGGTTACTGTGACATTTTCTACTACTTATCTGAAGCTGAAGTCAAAGTATCGTGAGTTGTTCACATGTAAAGTGACAGATGATCGCACTAACAAAGTGCAGCTGTTGACCTTCAGCCCTCAGTCCTCAGGTGTGACACCAGGTGAGATTATGATGAGTCGTTTATAATCACCTTAAACTAATTTGCTTATAATCACAAAGTACATTATTGCATTTGATAGATTTAAAGATTTAAGATGATGACACATTTTCTCACCGTACAGTTTGTTGGGTTTTGTTATTTCATTTGTCCAGGTGAGGATGCGACAACAGCAACAACAACATTAAGGATAAGAACAACTGAAAACAGCAGAAAATCAAGCACCAAAATAACAGCACCTGCCAACAGCGAAACTCCACAAGGTAGTGACTCAAGCGTTTCTTTGTCTTTCAGTCTTTCGCTCAGCTTTGGTGGGAGGAGATATTCTCTTATAACAGTCAAGGTTCTTCTCTTTTAGCTGAAGGGTTCTGAACAGAACAGAAAGCTGCAGCTAAAATGTTTTTAATGTTTTCATTCACTTTCCAGGTTGGTGGTGGTTCATCATTGTGGCTGTAGGTTTAGTGGCACTCGTAACAATCATTGTGACGGACCTCAGATGGAAGAGAACTAAAGGTGAGAACATTCACAGGTTTTAAACAAGACGTTTTAGGAAAAAGCTGGAATTTGGAAGCTTTAAGTCGGATCTCTCTTTTGTCTTTTCAGGCAACAAAACACAGATGGATGAAAACAATGTGAGTTTAAAAGTGAATAATCAAATGTTAGCAGTTAGGTGGTGGTAACAAATGACAGCCCGTGACACAGAGAGTTAGGTGAGAAGTATGGAGCTGGGCCAGGAGGTGATTAGCTTAGCTTAGCATAAAGACTGGAAGCATGGGGAAACAGCTAGCTCAGCTCTGTCCAAAGTTGAAAAATACACCTATCAGCACTTCTAAAGCTCACTTGCGAACATGCGATATCTTGTTTGTTTAATCCCTACATAGCTATTTGTTGATGAACAACAGTTCATCCATAAGCCCAGCAGATCCTCCAATCCTGCTCCAGAAACCAGTCAGGACACGGTGAGATCTCGCACTACACCCAGCACAAAGATACACTCACTGTTATGTGTGTTTGTTCTGTAAAATATAGAAGTGACACAAAGTGAAACTTCAGTTAAATCTTCTGCAAGAGAGAAGAAAAGGGAAGGAAGATGATGCAGATGGATGACACCAGATTAGAGAAGTTGTTATGAGTGAGTCGCTATACTGCAAGTCCACATGTTACTGAACACCCATTATGTTGTCTTCTCTGTGCAGGCTGATCCTGAAGATGGACTTTCCTACGCCTCCATCAGCTACACCAGGAGGGCCAACAGTAGAGCTCGGGTAAGCTGTCTGCTTGGTTGTACTGGGGGTGTTACTGAATCAAGAAAAAACAAGTTAAAGAGGTACTGCACACTTAAACGTGCTGGTGTTAATATTGACATTTCATTTCATGGGTTGAAAATGGTTCAACGCGCCATCTACTGGTTCAAATCAGCCCTGAAGCTTGCAAGGCCAATGCTGACATAGAGTCGACCGGTTGGGACTCTTCTATGTTTTGAAATTTATATATAGAAAGACTCTAATCAGTGTCAGTCAGTCCCCTGACTTTAAAAGAATAATAATGTTGCTGCTGGATGTGTAAAAAGGCAACTGTTTGCTATCAGGTTAACCATTATTAGTTTTAAATACTCATAGTCCACAGATCCTGATGTTTTGTAGGTGACCCACTCACCTTTTCTCTGTCGCCACCATCAGACCAACATGTCGGCTTCACACACACGACGTGTAATAATCTAATCAGCAGATAAAAGCTGCAGCACACTGAATGTTTCAGTTGATAGATGGCAGCAGAATCGGGACTTTCAGAGCTCCTGTCGGCTTAAGTTGCGTCACATGTTGAGTTTATCCCTGTTGTGGATGTGGCTCTGTTTCCCTCTTGCTTCTCAGGAACGGGTTACAAATGATGAAGGTGATGCAGTGACCTACAGCACCGTGAAAGCTTCTTCTTCTTCTTCCCCTGCTGGAGCCTCCGCTGACCTCTACGCCACCGTCAGCAAACCAAACAAATAAAGCGGCCGCAGTACCTGAGAACCATTTTATACCGGCTTTGGATATTCACTGGCGTTTTGCAGTGAATATTGGAACCTTCACCTGTCAGCCTGATCAATAATGGACAGATCTCTAAAATGTCACCAAGCAGGAAAATCCTCGAAGATCAGCAACCTCAAAAACCTGTACAATGGCGACCAGTGAAAGTATCTTACTCTTGATATTCTCCATGAGAACCCAAAACACAGACGCAGCCTGCTGCACTGTGCATGACGGCAGAGGGAGAGGGGTGAGTTGCAGACTTCTTTATGTGTTTTATGTTGAGTCCATCGCTGAGACTCTACGCTGCAGAGGTAGACTGGAACCAGTCTAAAAATCAACAAGTCCCCCAATTTAAACGTCAGAATACGTTGTTTGTCCATGCCCTGTAGAAGGACACATAGATGCATTTATCTTTATCCATAAGCAGGACAACATCATTTGTCTGAGTTACAAATCACTGTTGAAAATTAAAGAGGTGCTGCACACTTTAACATGTTTTTTGAGCTGCAAACTAAATGATACGACAGTACTGTGATGAAACACATCAGTGCTGATGTTAATATTGATGTTTCATGGGTTGAATGCGCCATCTACTGGTTTAAATCAGCCCTGATTCTTGCAAGGCCAATGCTGACATAGAATCAACCGGTTGGGACCTGTCTACGTCATGAAATGTGTATATAAAGAAATACTCTAATCAGTCTCAGTCAGTCCCCCCTCCCATGTCCCCTGACTTAAAGGCCACGCCTCCTACAGCTGTTGTTCCCTCACTTCTCTGTTGCATTTTTTAAATACGCTGGGAGAGAGGGGGTTTATGATCTGGCTGTGGTTCGGTTATGTTTAGGAACAAAGACGACTGTGTTAGGTTCAGGGAAAGATCATGGTTTGGGTTAAAATGGCTGCTTGGTTGGGGGCTTCGTTGTCATAGTTACAATAATATAAAAACAGGAAACAAACAGTGGTCTCTCGTGTTAAAATCATTGACCTCCTCCCTATCTGGTCTCTACAGTGACGTCACCTGACTCCGTACACACATGTCGTTTTCGGGGCCCTTGCTGAAACGACACACAGCAGATAGACAGTTCAGTTAAACTGTCTCTCCTCTTTGCCTTGATGTGAGATGAAGACAAAGTTTTGAATAGTGAGATTCAAATACCAGTGTAACAAATATTTGGATATATCAGTATAGCTCATTTTATTACATTTTTTAAAATATATTTTTTTATGATCATATATATATATATATATATATATATCCCTCTTATTGATTTTATCCCTTTGTTTTGTTTTTCTCATTTTGATCTATATTATCTAGTTCTAGTCTAGCTTTTATTTAACTAAAATGTTTTTATTATAGCTTTTAAATCTGTTTATTACATTATTATATATCATTTTTATTTCCTCGCGTGCATTGGTCTCGAATTCTCACATTGTTTTTATGTTCTGCACTTGTTTTATTATCTTATCATCTGCGAAGCACTTCGAACTGCCCTAAGCTGTATGAAAGGTGCTATACTAATAAACCTTTATTGATTGATTGATTTATTTTACATTGATAATGGAGTATTTAAAGCTCTCTGATGGGAAAACCAAGTCACTTTTTATACCCAGAGTGACTCTCTCATTACACTCTACTCTGTTAATGATACTGTGTTGATTCCTTGGATCCCATTTTAGAATAAATAAATACATAACTTTAACCACTAGAGAAGTGACTGCTTTTCAGTTATGACGTATTGTTGTAATAAGCTTTTTGTCCAGAAGGGGGTGGTGTTCTGTGTTCTAACCAACATCCATATGTCTGGTTGCTGCGCTTAATTGAAACATAAATTAGCTTAATACATGGCACATTTTGCTGAATGAACTTGCTGTCAGTGCTCAGTGATGAATGAACTACTGTTGGGTTATGCTTTTAATGCTATATATTTATATTTGTTTTCAATGTTCGTGTATCACCTGTTATTTATGTCTGTTTTCTTTAAATGTCCTGTTAAGTGCTCCTCCTCGTATTAAACTGTGGACGGGAGGTTTTGGTGGTACTACAGCAACAACCCAGTTACAGCTCTCAGCTCGTACAAAGAATTGCTGCTGTGGTGAAGTTTACATTGTTCCTCTTTAAGTGTGACCGAACTGAGTTTGGTCATCTTTCCACATCATCTGTGAAAATACAGTGTTGGTGACACTCTTAAAGCTTCCTACTGATGTCACAGAAAGGAGCTGATAACTGTAATTTCTCAAGAAGGTTCCTGGAAACTGATTATAGAGAAAATTGACGGGATTTCAATGGGTACTTTTTACAATTAAAGAAAGCACAAATCGATTTGTTGCATACCCTTTTATCAAAGAAAGTGTGTTTTAGTCATCTCCCTGTACAGCTGTAACTCACATCTGTGTGTAATTCTGCTGTCTGTAATTACTGCAGAATTTCCTGGTTGTTTTTTTTTAAAAACTTGAATAAATGATTGAGTATAAAATACTTTTTCCAAGCTCTTCTCTATTCAACATCCTCATTCCAGTTTCACAGGATTCTTGTCAGGTTGCTGTGACTTTCTAATACTGCTCATTAGATAATAAAAAACAACACTAACAGTCTGCAGCTTAGTAGATATAATGTTTACCATGTTAACCATCGTCATTTAGCATGTTAACATGCTAGCATTTGCTTATTAGCACTAAAAAGAAAATACACCTGAGGCTGGTGGGAATGTCATTCGTTTTTCAGGTTTTTGGTCAGAAACTATTGGACAAATTAAAAATTTGATCTGATGATGGCGCTAGATGAAAGGTTAAGGGATCACCACAGTTATTATATTTCATCCTGAGAGGGACATTATGGATTTCAACCTCATGGCGGCGCTAGAGGAAAACGCAACCAAATTAAGACTCATCATCTGGGCTCCATGACTGTCTGTACAAAATGTGATGCCTTATTTCTGCTTCAGCACACTGTCTCAATGTCTGCATCTAACAACTAAATGAATTAACACAGGCAACAAAATGTTCATAACATATTTCTTTTCAGCAGCAAACATTAAAGCTGGAAGCTCTGACTGTTATAAGACCATAATATAATTTTTTAGAAATGTACTCTGAGATGATTCGAACTCTATAAAATCATTTCATTCATGCTTTGTATCTAAATATATAACATGACTTGCAAACAGTTAAATAAGTCACTTCACAGACTGGCTCTGATGTTGTGGGAAACCTATAAGGTGGCAGTGGGAGGATGGTGAGTAATAGTGATTGGATGGATGGGAGCGAGAGGCTGGACCACAGAGAACGAAGCCTTGGCTCATCATCGCTGAACTTCCTTAAACTTCCAAGATGTCACACACACTTCACACGCACTTCACACACACACACAAAAAAACGTCTTTTCTCAGGAACAAAATCATCAAATTACACAGTGGTGAGTAAGTGACGCCCTTAAAACAGAGCTCTGTTTTCAAAGAGCCGTTGACAGAGACGG
>LKNJ01009184.1:7315-21526 GCA_002120245.1 Maccullochella peelii | reverse complement strand
AACTGTTCAAGGAGGTGGCGTCAGCAAGCAAACAATTGCAGCTCATCGCTTCTCGGCCTTTTGGCTAAGATCAAGTGCGCGGAGGAGGGATCGACTTGGGTTTCGGATGGCAACATCGGTGGCCGCGGCGCAGCAGGCTTTTGCCGTGCTGAAGAACACTCTACGGTTCACATGGAAGAGTACGACGGAATTCGTGGAGAGGACGGAGTTTGGACGGAGTGTGCTGTTCGGTGCTTTGGGTCTACGGAGGGACGACATCTTGTGTCTGCAGCGGAATACTGCAGACAGGTACTACGACGTCACCTTCTACACTGTCACCAAGATGGAGGAGGCTAAAGGGCTAGCTGAGCGGTCGGCTGACATGATGACGCGAGGATTTCTGGTGCGGAGCCTTTGCCGTACAGGGGAGCGGATCGTGATGGTGCACATCTACAACCCGTGGGTGTCGGCTGAAGCTTCCAGGTACTTCCTTGCCAGGTATGTGACGGTGCTAGCTAGTTTGGGGGACGTTAGAGACTCACTGGGGTTATGGACTGGGAAGCGGCAGTTTCGAGTCCAGCTGAAGGATGATCCGGAGGGCATTGACGGTTTTAGCCACCCCCCCTCCTCCTTCACGATTGGCACGAACAGGGGTTTCTTGGTTTATGCCAACCAGCCGATGTACTGTCGACAATGCGCCACCTATGGACACATGGCGGCGACGTGTAAACAAGTGCGATGCAGGAACTGTGACGAGTTGGGGCATATTATGAAGGACTGTGGTAGCCCAAAGAAGTGCAGCCTCTGTGGGTCGGTGTCTCACCTGTTTCGACGTTGCCCGAAGGTTGCCTCCACGTATGCGGACGTGGCCGGACGGGAGTCGACGGCGGATTATGAGCGGGATGGGGAGAGGTCCGCTGGTGGCGACTTGCCTGCCTCCTCCTTGAGGGCGATCGAGGAGGTTATCGCCGAACTCACGGGCGGCAAGGAGGGCGAGACGAGTGCGGGGGTTCGGCTTGAGGGTCCGGCTGAGAGGGCCTGCCCCCGTGAGATGCTGGACGGAGAGGGAGAGGACTCGGATGGAAGTGGGTCGGAAACAGAGTGGGCCATGGTGGTGAGAAGAGGTAGCGAGGGGAAAAGGAAGAGGAGTAGAGTGGGCGCTTCCGTGTCCCCCTCCCCCCCCCCGCTAACTGGAGCAAACCGCTTTTCTGCACTCCTTTCTGAGGATTTGGAGGGGCAGGTGGAGCGGGAGGAGGAGGCTGGAAAGGAGGTGAGCAGTGGGGACATGGACGTGACAGTGGGGGTGTCATCCTCCGAGGCTGGTACTGGAACTGAGGGGAGTGGGGCCACGGAGGCCCTATCGCCCCGGCAGGATACAGGCGTGGCGGACAATGGCGGGCTGCCGCCGAGTGGGGTCTCTGGAGAGCCCCTGCGGACAGCCGTAACTCCCCGGGGTTGTTCTACCCTGGTGGAGGGGTGGCCCTCCTTCATGGTGGACGGCGCTCGGGTGGCGGGGCTGTCGTTTCCATTGGGGGGATTACCTGAGGATGAAGGGCTGTCGTGACTGTGTGTAGAAGCTTTCCTTGTATATGTGTGTGGTTTCCTGTAAGCGTGTCTTGCCATTTCTCCTTCTGTTATATAAGATGTCTTTTCTTCGGGTTATCACGTTGAACGTGAGAGGGTTGAGAGGGGCTGCTAAGAGGGCGGTGGTTTTGTCCCACTTGCCCTCTGTGGGTTTCTCTTTGTGCCTCCTGCAGGAGGTCCATCTGAAGAACGGGGAGGACCTACAGCGGTTTACGGGGGAGTGGGTAAAGGGGGATTCTAGGTGGAGTGTTGGGGAGGTGCGCTCTTCGGGAGTGGGAACGTTGTGCGGGAGCAAGGAGGTTAGAGTGATGGGGAGTTTCTCTGTGGTACCGGGGAGGGTCCTGGTCGTGGATGTCGAGTGGAGGGGGGTGTTGCTGCGTGTAGTGAACATCTATGCCAATGCTACGCCAAAGGAAAGGGGGGAGTTATTCCTGAAGTTGGATGCGGTTTTTATGACCAATCGTTTGGTGGTAGTAGGGGGAGATTTTAACACCTCGAGTGAGGGGAATACGGCGGGGGTTGGGTTTTTTGGTCTGCTGTCGAAGTATAATTTGGTGGATGTGCACAAGAAGGCCGCCCCGGCCGACCCCGGGTTTACGTGGGCTAACAGTAGGGGGGCGAAGAGTAGGATAGATTATATCTTTTGCCCCGCCGAGTTTGGGGTGGCTGGGGCGCGTGTATCTCCTGTGTTTTATTCTGATCACAGTATGCTCACGGTTGAACTGGAAGTGAAGGCAAATGACTATGGGAGGGGATATTGGAAACTTAATAATCGTGTGCTAGAGAATCTGCAGTTTAGGGAGGGATTTAAGGTTTTCTTTGAGGGCTGTATTGGGATGAAGACTTTTTATAGCAATGTTTTGGAATGGTGGGAAAGCACAAAGGGGCGCATGCGGCATTACATATGGGCGTACTCTCGGGAATCAAGGCGGGTTGAGTTCAGGGAGTATTACCGGGCGCAGGGGGCAATACAGGGGCTGATGGCTCAGAGGAACGCGGGGGGGACGGTGGAGGAGGAAAGGTTGCGGTACTGGCGGGAGCAACAGACCTTGTTTTTTAGTGTGAGGGCTGAGGCTTACATGTTTAGATGTTTGGGTGAGAAGTGGGAGAAGGATGAAAAGTGCTCGGCGTATTTTTTTAGGCAGACTAGAGCTCGAGCGAAGGGGCGGTGCATTTTGTCCCTCTTAAACGGTAGGGGGGAGGAAGTGGGGGACCCCGGTGGGATGGTGCAGGTGGCGACGGCACATTATGCCGGGTTTTTTACTGCTGTGCCCGTGGATGAGGGGCTGGGCACGGTGTTGCTGGGAAACGTAGGTAGTTTTGTACCGGAACGGGTGAGGGTGGCTTTGGAGGAGGATATGTCGTTGGGGGAAGTACGGACGGCCCTTGCGTCGCTGAAGAACGGGAAGGTGCCTGGGATAGACGGCCTCACAAAGGAGTTCTTTTTGGTTTTTTGGGATGAACTTGGGCCTCAGTTATTAGAGGTGTTTTCTTTTATTTGTGGGGTGGGGGTGATGGGGGGCTCTATGAGGGAGGGGGTGATCTCCCTTCTGTATAAGAAGGGGGACCCGCGGGACGTTTTGAATTACAGGCCTCTGACCATGCTGTGTACGGATTATAAGGTTTTCAGCAAGGTTCTGACGAGCCGGCTGGTCTCGGCTCTCCCTTTCATCATAGGGCCTGATCAAACGTGTGCGGTGAGTGGGCGGCAGATGAAGTGGAATTTGCAGTTGCATAGAGATGTGTTGGCTTATGTCGAGGACAGGAATGTCCCGCTTGTTGTGTTGAGTTTGGACCAGGAGAAAGCTTTTGACAGGGTTAGTCACGAGTTTTTGTTTCGAGTTTTGGAAAGGTTTGGGTTTGGGTGGAATTTTCGGAGCTGGATGAAGGTTTTGTACACAAACGTGGGGAGTAGGGTGAATGTGAATGGACATGTTGGGGGTTTCATCAAACAGTCGAGGGGGGTGAGGCAGGGATGTCCGGCGTCTGCACCGCTGTACGTGGTGTTCATAGAGCTGCTGGCATGTGCTATTAGGGAGCATGCTGGGATTAGGGGCCTACAGCTGCCTGGTGGTGGTTCCTTGGTTGTGTCTCAGTATGCGGATGACACGATTTTGTATCTTGATGACGATGTATGTTTGCGGGAGGCCATGGGGGTCATAGACGTGTTCTCCTGTGCCTCGGGATCTAAGATTAATAGGGGTAAGTCCCGTATTAAATATCTAGGGAAGTGGAGGGGGCGGACGGATGCCCCTTTTGGTCTCTCACCGTGCGTGGGGCCGATGACTGTACTGGGGGTGTCATTTGGGGATGTGGACGACGCTGTAGCTAACTGGGAAGGTCGGCTCGCAAAGGTGGTGGCGAGGTTGAATATGTGGAAGTTACGGAGGATGTCACTGAGTGGTAAGGTGCTGGTTCTGAAGGCGGATGTTCTGCCTTCTTTGCTTCCTCTGGGGTATGTGTTTCCTATGCCCGCACTGGTTTGTCTTAAACTACATCGGGCTGTGTTTGGTTTTTTGTGGGGGGGGTATGAGTATGTTAGGAGGGATATGATGTACCAGCCGGTTGAGAGGGGTGGCAAGGCGGTCCCGAATTTTGGACTGAAGATGAAAGTGGTGTTTTTTACGAATGTGGTGTCTATGATGCTGGCACCTCCGGTGCATAAGTGTCAGCTGTTGATGAAGTTTTGGCTTGCTGCTCCTTTAAGGTTGTTGTGTAGGGCATGGGATAATTCGTCTCCCAAGGCGGAGGTGGCGCCGGGGTACTATGGACGCATTATTTCATGGGCGAGGAAGTTCAAGGAGTGTTGGGAGAGGGAGGTGGCGTGTGACCATAGGGTGCTCTATACTGGCTTGGTGGTTAGGTCTGACCCTAGGACGGTGGCACGCGTGCCATCTGGTGTGTGGAGGAGGGCACAGTTTGGGCGCCTGGAAAACAGGTGGAAGGACTTGAACTGGCTGGTGCTGCATCAGAGGTTGGCAGTGCGGGAAACCCTGTACAATCACGGCCTGTCCCAGAGTAGAAATTGTCCGCGACAAGGTTGCGAGGGGGTGGAAACAATTGAGCATGTTTTGTTCGAGTGTTTCTTTGCGCGGCAGCTGTGGAAGGTTTTGGGGAGGGTATTTGTATGTTTGCGGAATATGTCTTGGACAGGGGTTCAGTTCATGGGATTTGGGGTAGGGAATGAGAAAATGGTGGAGCTTGTGTCCAGTGTTAAGGCCAAGCTCTGGGAAGCTAGATGCTGTGAGGTGAGGGGTGCCACCAAGTGGTCGGTGCTGGGCAGTGCACGTAGCATTGAGGAGGGTACGTGGAGGAGGTTTAGGTTGGAGGTAAATAAGTGGGGTATTGCTGCGGTCAAGGATCGGTGGAAGGTTATTTACGGGGTAGGGTGATGGGTGGCCTTGTTCATTCTGGAAGGATTTGGGGACAGGGGGATTTGGTTTCTGTGTTCTGTTTTGTCTTGTTATTCTTTACTGTGATATTGTGTATGGGGTTGGGAACGGTGCACCCTTCTCCCGCCGTGTGGACAATCAAATACTGACACAACCGCAGAGGTTCCTTGCTCTATTTGGCATCGGCCCGGAAGGCAGGAGTCAAGGTGGAATGCAGTTTTTCCGGCTTGCGCTTGCGGCAAAACCCTCCGCTGACTCACTGTTGTCCCTCGTGGAGCCTCACTGGGCTCCAGGTCTCAAGTCGCTGTATATCAGCCGTGACAACTTGGGCGGGGGGGAGGAGAGCAGAGCAGAGCAGAGCAGAGCAGAGCAGANTTTCTCGCTTTCCTTCTATTGCTTTCTCCGAGTGTTTTCTGCCTCCGGAGCTGCAGAGTCGTGATTTGTGATGCGGGCCATCCACTGCCCCCGTGCTGCTGCTCGGCAGCCGCTGCTGTTATTGTTGTTTTTGGACTTATTAGTATTGGTACTACCACATTGCTATTACTTTTATTTCTATTAACATTAATACTATTTCCACTACTGCTGCTTTACATCTGTATGTAGAACTGAACTGTGCTGTGCTACTGCATGTTCGTTTTCCTCATGCTCTCTCTCTCCCTCCCCTCTCTCTCAACCCAACCCGTCGAGGCAGATGACCGCCCACCCAGAGCCTGGTTCTGCTCGAGGTTTCTGCCTGTGAAAAGGGAGTTTTTCCTTGCCACTGTTGCTTGTGCTTGCTCTTGGTGGGAATTGGTGGGCCTCTGTACACATAAGGAGTCGGTCTAGACCTGCTCTTTATGACAAAGTGCCCTGAGATAACGTTATGATATGGCGCTATATAAATAAAACTGAATTGAATTGAATTAATCTTGGTTCTCTGAAGAAAGGGGCTGACAAATGGGAACATTCTTGACAATTGCCATACTGACAAATGGGAAACCGAATACCCCATACAAAGGGTTGCTAAGTGTCACAGAGCCCTTGTTTTTTTGACAAATGGGAACATGTTCGGTTTCCCATTTGTCAATTTGACAATTGGGAACACATGCCCCAATTGTCAGAAATGTTCCCATTTTTCAACCCTTCTGTGTGCCCATTTTGGGGTACTCTGACAATTGGGAACATTTTCCAAAAACTTTGGAAAACTGTAACTCGGGAACCGTGGGTCTGATCCCGGAATTTTTTTCCACCAGGTTCCTGCCGGCCGGGTGCACGTGCTGGATGTCGTTCCGGATTATTTTTTCAGCAAAGCATTCCTGTAAACACCCCTTCCAGAGTTCCAATCAATGTGGGGATTGTGTTGTACTAACCACGGGAAACCCAAAATTAACGGAAACTGGGGGGAATGAAACAAATGAAAAGAGACTCTGTGTGACCATCAGGAAAGGATATAAATACAGGTGTAGTGATATGGAAAATCTTACACAGTATACGTCCATCCAATGCACTGGCGTCTAGAGGCGTCTCCAGAGGCTCCGGAATTAATTCAAGTTTATCCATCAACCAAAAATCCTTCAGGTTGGCATCTGATCCGGAATCAATGAATGCAGGCTGTGTGCTGGAGAGAGAAGTGAAGAGCGTCACTGATACCAAAGAACGAGGTCTTAACAGTAACTGGGTTTGACTCACCAGCGCCTTCCCCTTAGCTGGTGAGCTTGACCTTGACCTTTTACTGGACATGTGGCGAGAAAATGTCCAAACTGTCCACAGTAAATACAGCGGCCCTCCCGAAGTCGTCGCTGTCGTTCCTCCGGAGACAATCTAGTATGCCGGCATCGTACAGTGCTTCCTGATTTCCACCGCTAGAGTTCGGAATTCCACAGCGCCATACCCTTCCGGAACCCTGGCCTAGGTCGGCCAATTCCCTGGCTGCCTCCCGTCTGGGCACGGTGTGCTGAAAAATCCTCGAAAATGTCTCAGAAAAAACCCGGAACAACTGACAGACCGAGGAGTTTCTGGTCAGTTCTGCCGTGGCCCGTGCCTCGGCCCTTCTGGAAAGATGAGAAATGGCAAACGCCACTTTAGCCTCCTCAGTGGTGTAACAGATTGCGTGCAGATAGCCTACACTTTCTTTAAGGAAAGAAAAACCCACAATGGTCACTGAAATAACTTACTTAATAATAAGTAATAATAAATAAAAATTTACTGAAAATCAACTAACGAAAATCAGACATTGCTTTTGAATTGTGGTTCAACAGAATCATTTTAAAAAACAAACTAATGAAACTGGCCTGGACAAAAATGATGGTACCCTTAACTTAATATTTTGTTGCACAGCCTTTTGAGGCAATCACTGCAATCAAGCGATGTCTGTAACTCTCAATGAGACTTCTGCACCTGTCGACAGGTATTTTGGCCCACTCCTCGTGAGCAAACTGCTCCAGCTGTCTCAGGTTTGAAGGGTGCCTTCTCCAGACTGCTTGTTTCAGCTCCTTCCACAGATGTTCAATAGGATTTAGANTGAGGGCCCCTGGGGACCACACGATCTTATGTAGTTTTCTGACGTTTCCAATACTTTTGAATGGGGCGTTCAGTGTTCCCAATTGTCGGCGATGCTGCCACACTTGGTGAGCTGTTTTGTGGGCGGAAAATGGACACATGGGACCCTGGAGGTCCCAATTCTTTCTTTTGTTTTTCGGCCAGTAAGTAGCCTGTGATATTGCGGGGAGGGGTAGGGGAATGGGTGTGGCCTGGTATTTGGGACTCGACAAGCAGAGTGAGGCTAACCGTGAAGGTAGTGACTGGGACGACTGGGCTCCTCGGCTGCTCCTGAGGAGCCACCTGGACTTACTCGGGTTTCTCCTCATCACGCACAAGTCTTTCGCCTTTTACTAAAGACTTCCGTGGGGAGGCACACCAACGAGTTCCACCTATTTTTGGCAGGCTTTGCCGTCTGGCTGAGCCTTGTCGGACTGGGGAGCGAGTGATAACGGTGCACATCTACAACCCTTGGCTGATGGAGGAGGCAACCCGTTTCTTCCTGTCTAGGTATGCTACTGTGTTAGCAAGCATGGGAGAAATCAGGGACGTGATGGGAATTTGGACGGGCAAGCAGCAGTTTCGAGTACAGCTGAAGGAAGATCCGGGTGGCTACGATGGTTTCCTCCACCCCCCTGCCTATTTCGCGATTGGAACGAACCGGGGGTTCCTGCTTTATGCAATCCAGCCAAAGTACTGCCGTCAATGTGCCACGTATGGGCACGTGGCTACGACGTGTCGGCAGGTGAGGTGCAGGAATTGTGGGGAGCTGGGGACTGCAGGCGGCCGAAGGCATGTAGCCTCTGCGGGGCGGAGACTCACCTCTTTAAGGACTGCCCGGGGGTGGCCTCGACGTATGCGGCTGTGATCAGACGAGAGACGGTATCGTTTGGGTTGCAAGAGGGGAAAGAGTTGGTGGGGGTCGGATGCTGGTTTGAGGGCCATAGAGGCCGTCATCTGAGGTCGAAGGACGGGTGAAGAGTGGCAGGGATGAGGATGCGGGTTCGACGAGAGACGTGGTTACTGCTAAGGATGAGGGAGGAGACGGGTTGAGGTTTGGGTATGGAGGGGCTCTGGTGCGACAGGAAGGTGGAGGTTTGGGGAGTGAGGCCTTGACTGAGAGTGGGGTGTATGGGACACAACTGGGATGGGGGGGTGGAAACAGGGCAGCTGGTGGTCGGGGGGGTGGAGCGGTCACTGGAAGAGGGGGATCTGGGTGGGGGGGTGATAACCTGATTGTCTGTGTTTACATACTGTGGTTTTTTTGGTGTTTTCCCTATTCCTTGTTTTCTGTATACAGTCCATGTTTAGGGTTATTACACTGAATGTGGGGGGGGGTGGTAAAGAGAGAGGTTGTGTTTGCGCATTTAGCATTGGTGGACTTTGCAATATGCCTTGTGCAGGAGGTCCACCTGAAGGATGGAGAAGATGTGGAAGGTTTTACGAAAGAATGGGTGAAGGGTGATTCGAGGTGGAGTGTGGGGGGTGTACATTCTTCGGGGGTGGGGGTGATGTGTGGGAACAGGGAAATAAGTATTGTGGGGAGTTTCACGGTGGTTCCGGGGAGGGTGTTGGTTGTTGATTTAGAGTGGAGGGGGATGGGCCTGAGGTTGGTGAATATTTATGCGTATACCACGCCCACGGAAAGGAATGAGCTGTTCACGAAGCTGGATTCTGTGTTTATGACTAATCGGTATATGATAATAGGAGGGAATTTTAATTCGTCGAGCGAGGGGGATAAGGGGAGTTTTTCTTTTGCAAGTATGGTGGCCAAGTATGGTATGATGGACGCGTTCAAAAAAGTTAATCCAGGGGACCAGGGGTTCACCTGGTTGAACAGTAGGGGGGCACGGAGCAGAATTGACTATGTGTTCTGTCCTGGGGAGTTTGGGGTGGGGGGAGCACGGGTGGTACCGGTGTTTTATTCTGATCATGGTATGCTCAGTGTAGATCCTCAATAGAGGAGGTCATAGCCGAACTTACGGGTGACAAAGAGCCTGAGGCGAATGTGACGTTTCCGCCGGAAGCGACTCAGCGCTCTGCAGAGAGTAGCGGCTCCCGGGAGGCGCATGATGGAGAGGGGGAGGATCCAGATGGGGACGGTGAGGGTGCTGACTGGGCCACAGTGGTGAACAGGAGTCACAAGGGGAAGAGGAAGAGGAGTAGGGCAAGCGCTCCCTTGTCGCCATCCTCTTCCCTCTCACCGAATGAGGACTTGGAAGGGAGGCAAGAGCAGGAGGTGGAGGCAGGACAGGAGAGTGTCAGTATGGACGAGACTGGGGTGACGGGGGAGTCGTCCACTGCTGTTGAAACTGAGGGGGACGGGCAGGGGTTTGACACCACGGGGGAGCCCTCAACTCGGCGGGACACCATGGTGTCAGACAGCGGCAGGCTGCCGCCAAGTGGGGCCCCTGGAGAGCCCCTGGAGATGGTTGCAATCCCTGCAGAGTTTTCTCCCGTGGTGGGAGGCTGGCCCTCCCTTCTGGAGGATAGCCCTCTGGACTTGGGGCTGGCTCTTCCAGAGGGGGGTAGGACTGAGGACGGTGGGCTGATATGATGTCCCGTGTGTGAGTGCATAAACTACTGTATGTCTGCGTTTTCTTTGTGGTTCTACTGCACTGGATGGCTGTACTTCGGGTCATCACTCTGAACGTGAGAGGTTTAAGGGGGGCGGCCAAGACAGCAGTGGTGTTTTCCCATCTAGATACGGTGGACTTCTCACTGTGCCTATTGCAGGAGGTGCACCTAAAGAACAGGGAGGACATGCAACGTTTCGCAAGGGAGTGGGTAAAGGGGGACTCCAGATGGAGTGTTGGGGTTGTGCACTCATCGGGGGTGGGGACATTGTGCGGGAATAGGGGGGTTAGCATAGTGGGGAGCTTCTCTGTGGTACAGGGGAGAGTCCTGGTTACGGATGTCGAATGGAAGGGGTTGGGGTTACGGGTGGTAAACATATATGCGCATGCTACACCAAAGGAAAGGGGTGAGCTGTTCCTTAAATTGGATACGGTTTTCATGACCAATTGATTTGTTGTTATGGGGGGGGATTTCAATTCCCCGAGTGAGGGGAGTAAAGCAGGGGTCAATTTTACCAGTTTGGTGACAAGATATAATTTGGTGGACGTTTACAAAACAGTTAACCCGTCTGACCCAGGGTTCACGTGGGCAAACAGAGGGGTGAGGAGCAGGATTGATTACATCTTTTGCCCAGTGGATTTCGGGATGGCTGGGGCATGTGTCTCACCGGTGTTTTATTCAGATCACAGTATGCTCGCGGTAGAGCTGAAGTTGAAGGGGATCAGCTTTGGGAAGGGGTACTGGAAACTGAATAACTGCATTCTGGGAGTTCAGCAGTTTAGGGAGGATTTTAGGAGCTTCTTTAAAGAGTGTGTTGGAATGAAGTGTTTCTACAGCGATGTGCTGGAATGGTGGGAAGGCACGAAGGTGCGTATTCGACACTATATACAGATGTACTCTAAGGAATCTAGAAGGGCTGAATTTAGGGAATACTACCGAGCGCAGAGGGCAATAGAACAGCTGATGGCCCGAAAAAACACGGGTGGTTTCGTGGATGAGGATCTGTTGCGACACTGGCAAGAGAGACAGGGGGACTTTTCAGCAAAAGAGCCGAGGCTTATAAGTTTAGGTGCATCGGGGAGAAGTGGGAGAAAGACGAGAAGTGCTCGTCATATTTTTTTAAGCAGACAAAAGCACAGGCGAAGAGGCGATGCATTGCATCCCTCTTGAATGGAAGGGGCGAAGAAATTGAAGACCCGAACGGGTTGGTACAAGTGGCATCTGGCCATTACTCCAAGTGTTTCAGTGCAGTGCCGGTAGATCGGTTGAAGGGCACAGTGTTGTTAAATAATGTTGACAGCTTTGTCCCCGAACAGGTGAAAATAGGTTTGGAGGAGGACATGCGGTGGGGGAAATTCTGGCGGCCCTCGCGTCGCTGAAAAATGGAAAGGTGCCGGGGATAGACGGACTCACAAAGGAGTTCTTTTTGGTATTTTGGGAGGATATTGGGCCTCAGTTATTGGAGGTATTTTCATTTATTTGTACAGCCGGGATAATGGGGGGCTCCATGAGAGAGGGGGTGATCTCCCTGTTGTATAAAAAGGGGGATGCCCGTGATGTTTGAAATTACAGACCACTGTGTACGGACTATAAGATATTTAGCAAGGTACTGACAAGCCGGTTGGTCTCTGCGCTGTCCTTTATCGCAGGACCAGACCAAACATGTGCCGTATGTGGCAGACCGATACAGTGGAATTTGCAATTGCACATAGACGTACTAGCTTATTCCAAGGACAGAAATCTCCCCCTCATTGTGTTGAGTCTTGACCAGGAGAAAGCCTTTGACAGGATCAGTCATGAATTTTTATTTAGGATACTAGAAAGATTTGGGTTTGGTGAGAGATTTAGGAGTTGGATTAAGATTTTATACACGGACGTAGGGAGCAGGGTCAACATCAATGGCAACCTCGGGGATTTTGTTAAACAAACGAGGGGGGTGAGGCAGGGGTGTCCAGCATCTTCCCCAGTGTATGTGGTGTTTATTGAAATCCTGGCATGTGCTATTAGGAAGCGCGCTCGTATTAGAGGTATACAGCTGCCGGGTGGGGACTCCTTGATTATATCTCTGTTTGCTGATGACACAGTGCTTTACTTTGATAATGATGTTTGCTTACGGGAAGCTATGAGTGTTGTCGATGTGTTTTCAAGTGCCTCAGGATCGAAGATCAACAAGGGTAAATCACAGATTGAGTACCTGGGGAAGTGGAAGGAGAGGACAGATGCTCCCCTTGGTCTCTCGCTGTGTGCGGGGCCAATGACCGTATTGGGGGTATCCTTTGGTAATGGGGATGATGCTGAAGCGAATTGGGGAGGGCAATTGGCTCAATATGTGGAAACTGCGAAGGCTGTCATTCAGTGGTAAGGTACTGGTTATGAAGTTAGATATACTGCTATCCTTGCTCCATATGGCATATGTGTTTCCCATGCCAGCGTTGATTTGTTTTAAGTTGCATAAAGCTTTGTTCAATTTTATGTGGGGAGGGTATGAATATATTAAGAGAGACACGATGTATCAGCCAGTTGAGAGGGGAGGCAAGGATATGCCTAACTTAGACTGAAGCTAAATGTGATGTTTTTTTCAAATGTGTGTGCAATGATGATGGCACTACCTGAACATAAATGTCAGCTCTTAATGAAATTCTGGCTTGCTATTCCGTTGAGGGGTTTGTGTGGAGTATGGGACAACTTGTCCCCCAAAGCGGAGGTTGCACCCGTATATTATAACTGTATAATTGGTTGGGCAAGTGTCATACTTGTGTGTTCTGTGATTTTCTTGGTTTTATTTTGTAGGACTGATTTTGTGTTTTGCTTGACTTCCTGTCTTTGCTTTCCCNGCGGGGCCAATGACCGTGTTGGGGGTATCTTTTGGTAATGTGGATGATGCTGAAGTGAATTGGGGAGGGCGATTGGCTAAAGTGGTAACACGGCTTAATATGTGGAAGCTGCGGAGGCTGTCATTTAGTGGTAAGGTATTGGTTATGAAATCGGATATATTGCCATCCTTGCTCCATGTGGCATATGTGTTTCCCATGCCAGTGTTGGTTTGTCTTAAGTTGCATAAAGCTTTGTTCAACTTTTTGTGGGGAGGCTATGAATATATTAAGAGAGACACAATGTATCAGCCCGTTGAGAAGGGAGGGAAGGATGTGCCTAACTTTAGATTGAAACTAAACGTGCTGTTTTTTACAAATATGTGTACAATGCTGATGGCGCCACCTGAACATAAATGTCAGCTATTAATGAAATTCTGGTTGGCTACTCCATTAAGGGGTTTGTGTGGAGTATGGGACAATTTGTTCCCCAAAGCAGAGGGTGCGCCGGTGTATTATACCCGCATAATTGGGTGGGCGAGGAAGTTCAAGGAGTGTTGGGATAAGAGGTTGGTTTTCAATCACAAGGGGCTGTATAAGGCCCTGGTTGCTAGGCTTGATCGGGGAGATGCGCCACATGTCCCTGCGGAAGTGTGGAGGAGGGCACAGTCCAGGCGGTTGGATAACAGATTGAAGGATTTTAACTGGCTGGTGCTCCATCAGAGGGTGGCGGTGCGGAACACTTTGTATAACCATGGCTTGACCAGGAACAAACACTGCCCAAGAGAGGGATGTACGGGGGTTGAAACGATAAAGCATGTATTGTTTGAGTGTGGTTTTGCCCAGCAGTTATGGCAGGAGCTGGGCCGGGTGTTTGTGTGTCTGAACAACATGACCTGGACTAAGGTTCAACTTATGGGGTTTGGGGCGGAGCAGGGGAAACTGCTGGAACTTGTGTCAAGAGTGAAAGCGAAGCTCTGGGAGGTAAGGTGTTGTGTAGTGAATGGTGCCGCGAAATGGTCGGTGCTAGGTAGTGCTCGAAGTGTTGAGGAGATAATGCGGAGGGGGTTCAAATTGGAAGTAAATAAGTGGGGTATTGATGCAATTAAGGTTAGATGGAAAATTATTTATGGGGATTTGTAGGGGGCAGCTTCTTCCCTCCCAGGAGCTGCAAGGTTGAAGAGTTTTGGGGTTTGCTTGGGGGGATTGAAATGTTTGGGTATGTCTTATTTTTGCAGGTGTGAACATTGATGGGAGTCAGAGTTGTAGGCGCGTATGGCTACAAGCGGGAGAATGATGGGGGGGTTTGGTGTTATTGCAATGTGGGTGACCCGAGTGTTGTTAAACCTGCT
>LKNJ01009182.1:0-20455 GCA_002120245.1 Maccullochella peelii | reverse complement strand
GGCGCTATATAAATAAAACTGAATTGAATTGAATTGAACTAGCAGTCCACTGATTTCAGCTGCCTATCATAGATTTCTTGGGTTATTAAAATCTTTTCAGATGGAAAGGGAATTACCTGGCGCCTCCTCTGTGGGTTCAGTGTTACGTGAAGCCTCTGCCTTCACTAAATCAACAGGTACATTATTTCATGTTTGTAGCGTTTCTCATTTAACATGAGTTGTAGTGCTGGGAATACTGGGAACCTGGTGATTTGTTTATTTCAAGTCAGTAACTATAATATAATCAATGGAGAAGACAGGAGCTGGTTCGGCTCCAGCCCCC
The DNA here is from genome assembly GCA_002120245.1 of Maccullochella peelii. NCBI lineage: Eukaryota > Metazoa > Chordata > Actinopteri > Centrarchiformes > Percichthyidae > Maccullochella > Maccullochella peelii. Next base: position 20,133 of record LKNJ01009182.1, on the reverse strand, counting down.
CGCGACCCTTTAAGGATAAGCGGTATAAATAATGAAGGTATGGATAATATTTGTTTGTTTTTCCATTGGGAAACGTAATTGCTGCCTGGATTACGTTCACAGGCAAGGTTTTTCTAGTGTAGGAAGTGTGACACCTGACACTCTAAGTCCTTTCTGTGGTTAGGTTTAGGCAACAAAAGTCCTTTGGTCAAGGTTAGTGAAAGATCCTCTTTTTGGTTAAATGTTAATGAAGTAATTACATGTCTTGTGCTTCAAGTTACTGTTTTTCAGTATTAAACCAAGACAATGAACTTTCCATAACCTTAACCAAGTGCTGTGAGTGCCTAATCATAACCAACCTTTATAATGTTTATGAAAAATGGAATTCAGGGGTTATTACATTTCCTTCAAAACATATTTGCTGTTGCAAATTAGTTGTATATAAACCATCAGCCTTAAACAGATAAATATGCTGTCTGCTTATTTTTGTATTCCAGGATTTTATCAGGTCAGAACCTGAGACTTGAATGTTTTTGAGCTTGATGCTTGAGGCCTTCTTCAGCAGATGGACTTGCTCAGTTGTCATGATTGTCATGGAGAAAATGATTTGTAAAATGATTTGTTGTTAGGTCTAGAGGACTAATTACCACTGAGCCATATGGCTGTGCCAGTTACTAACAGACCACAACATCAACTCAGTGCCTTGATTGCCAACACAGGAAAAGGATGCAGACCTTACCTGAACTCCTGTGAACTCCATTAACTTTGCACTCCAGTGCACTGAGCTCATCATTGGGTTTAAAAGACGCAGACAGATGAACAGATAAGGTGCATGGTTCAGATAGCAAAAAAAAACAAAACAACATTTACATCTTCCTCTACTCTCCACTAATGTAACAGCAGCTGAAAACCTTGTTTTTGCTGACCTCCAGTGGTTTGACTTATCACCCTGCTGCAGTTATGTAAAGTGTACTCCAGGGTGGATCACTACACCGTGACATCACTGCTGGGTGTGGTTACAGGTGACACAGTGCAAACTTGTAGCAGAGGTGAAGAGACTTCCAACCAAAGAGGGCAGAGAAACCTGACTTAAGTCTACTGCTGTGGTTCATTGCACCTTTGGATCTGTGTTACGGCCAGAGTGCCGTTTTTGTTTGTTTTGCTTCTCTCTCTCTCTGCTTCCTTAGGTACTATCCTCCCCCAACCTGCAACAAGTGATTGCGCACGGCTGGCCTCCACTTGCTCATTAGGGGCAGGTGTACAAAGGCTGGGAGAGGAGATAAAGACAAGGCCAGTGGGCCATGTGGCAGGCTCCCAGACAGTCTGTGTTTACTGGGTTTGGTAGAATTACTCTCTTCTTTGGAGAGAGAGTGTTTTTTTGAGCAGTATATGTGATCTCTCATTCTTTTGTGCATTTTTTTCTGGCTCCTGGTGACCTGGTTTTCTGTTGTCATAGACTATTGTTGTTGGATTGAGTTTAATAAATCTTTTAGCTGTGCCCATGCTTTCGTTTCCCTGATTCTTTTCCCTTGGGTTTCTTTTTTTTATTGTCACTCCCCTTTTCCCCTGGTAACATTTGGGGACGTAACATTTGGGGGCTCATCTGGGATCTGAAGGAGAACTGGAACAACGATTATGGTATTCCTGTCGAGTTCCCTTGCTAAGAAGGAACTGAAAGCGATTATTTTTGACGGCTTGGTTGGTGAGGGAGTTTGTGACTTACCGACATCTGTAGAAGCCCCTGGTCTGGAGGCTGAGCATACGGCAGCAGTATCCTCGGGGGAGGGCCGCTCTGATCCACCGGTGTGAGAGACAATCAAGTAGCAACCTGTTACTCCTGGTGTAAAGGGTTGTGGGGCGAAAGAAAAGCCATTCACGTTGCCGCAGCTTGATCCATTCTCTGTAGTCATCTCATGGTTCCAGGTTAGATGCCTACGTGAGTGCGTTTGGCTCATTTTCAACTGGAGAGAGAAGAGCAAGAGTTTCAGCTCTGGAGGGAGTTGGAGTTAAGAAAATTGGAGGCAGAGACCGCTATTAAGATGCGCCAGTAAGAACTACAGGCAAGTTCCGTCCTTACTTCTGCTGGTGCGCGGTTGTCATCGGGTCCCGCTGTTGTTGGGGGAGGAGTTTAAGAACTGCGTGAGGGGCATAGGGTGATTTATTTAAAAGAGCAAAAGGTTACTACCCTGCAGCAGGCCACTATTCTGGCGTGTGTTTCTGCCAGGCGCGATTCCTCCCACCATGATTTTTCACAGGGAACTGGTAAATGGCAGGTCATACCTGCCAGTGTGTCTTCATTGGGTCAAAAAGCTGAGAAACGGGGGGGTTTGGGTTTTTTTTTTGCCACAGGGCCAGTCATGTGGTTGCCGACTGCTTGACATTAAAGCGGAAGCAGCAAGCGCCAGCTTCAAAGCAACCGAAGGGGGTTGGGTTAAACAAAACGGTGTCTACCAGTGGCCAGCCCACCACTCCAAAAGTGCCTGATGAATGTTTTAAACCTTTCATCTTTAATGGGTTTGTGTCTCTTTAAGGAAAGGCTGAGGATCAGCGTCCAGTCAATGTTGCAAGACACCGGTGGCTCACAGTCCTTCATCCTTTCCAGTGCCCTACCTTTGAGTGCGAAGTCCGCCTGCAAGATGGGCACAACCGTATTGGGTATCGGGATGCGGTATGTGCCTGCACCCCTCCACTGTGTTCACGTACACTCTAACTTGATTACCAGGTTCTTTCTGGTAGCCGTCCGCTCCTGTTTCCCTATCAATGCTGTTGATTTCATCATGGGGAACAACATAGCAGGGGGGGAAGTTTATCCTACTCTGGAGGTGGTTCCTATTCCTGATACTGACCATGATGACCTGGCCCAGCGTCATCCAGAGGTATTCAAGGTTAGTGTTTTGACTAGATCTCAGGCCCATAAGCAGGCCCAGGGTGTTAACTTGGCTGACTCGCTGTTTTCCTCTGTCCTGTCTGAGGATAGGTTGCCACCTGTTGGTGAGATTCAGTTTCAGTTCAGTTTTATTTATATAGCGCCATATCATAACAACGTTATCTCAGGGCACTTTTCCATAAAGAGCAGGTCTAGACCGACGCCTTATGTTTACAGAGACCCAACAATTCCCACCAAGAGCAAGCACAAGCGACAGCGGCAAGGAAAAACTCCCTTTTAACAGGCAGAAACCTCGAGCAGAACCAGGCTCTGGGTGGGAGGTCATCTGCCTCGACCGGTTGGGTTGAGAGAGAGAGAGAGAGAGAACATACAGTAGCTCAGTTCTACATACAGATGTAAAGCAGCAGTAGTGGAAATAGTATTAATGTTAATACAAGTAATACTAATAGCAATATGGTAGTAGTAATACTAATGATAAGTCACTAGTGCACTTACTATAAATTAGTGGAGGAACTTGCTTGACATTTTGATGGTATAATAATGAAGACATTATTCTACATTAAAGAGCTTGATGAAACCAAAATTGACTCTTCTATTAACCTTTCCATTAAGTCTGCTATATTTCCACATAAAGTGAAACAGTGATCTTTGTGCAGGGGACTCTTGGTTGTTCCAAAATCCTGGCTAATAACTAAAGGTTACTGGGGTTTAATGGTCAGTGCTCCTCAGCTGTGGGACTTCCTGTCAGAGAGTTTCTTCTTCCGTTAAATCTGTCATAAATTGACATTTATGCAAAAGTATTTTTATGTATTCTGTTCCTTTTCTCCTTTTTGTGTTAACTTTATTTTTCTTAGTGGCTTCATTGTAGATTCAACACATTCAAAGGACTAACAGCCTGATCTGAATAACTGACGCAGGAAGGCGCTGAATAGAACATATCTTTATTTGTGGCTCTATGACAAGCTAAAAACAAAAACCTAAAGGCTAAACATGTTTGCCAAAACTGACAAAGGTGTCAAAATTACTTGTACATAACACAACACACCAGCAGTATTAATAATGGGGAAGTCATCCTTCTATATAGCAGCTAGCTACATAGCCATATACATAAAAAAATAGAAACAAAAAAAAAATAATTGGATGGACTGATGCAGCTATATAGACTATTGTAATTCGACATACAGAAATAACTCTATATCAACATATTTTTTCATGGTGTGACAAGTGAAAAACATTAACCGCTTCTAGCAACCACTGCTACTGCAGCTTTTGTATCGACTGAAAATTATGTTGGTGGGACGAATACATCACTCGCTACACCAACTTCCTAACATGAACAAAATGTATTAATCAATTAATGAACTAAAAAAAGAAAATTTAGCCTGAATTTAAAGGTAGTCAAAATGTGTAAATAGCAAGAACTGCACAAAGTCAGTCACAAAAGGTTTCAAACATTTGTTGTTGCTAATCAAAGGGTCAAAAGTCCCACAGTCTATATATTCACATCCAGCCACATCTGTGGCAGGTGGATACTAGTCTGTATTGTTCTGAGAACTTTCTCAGCCCTCAGAGCTTTACCATTCCCCTGACAGTGCTTCCTAAAGATACCTTAAATCTTTAATATTCACTAACTCATCAAAGACTGTTTATGAAATTAGTGAGCCCTGCAGGGTCTGGCCTGGGGCTGGAGGAGACCTTCATACAAACATTTAATGCCTGCCATCCATCCATCCTCCAAACTGCAAAGGGATTTCAGCTCTGCAAGCTCAGCCTTCAAATCATGAAGAGGTAGAAAAGTGATGAAAAAAAGGATTTGGAGAATTACAGATACATTCCCAAGGCTCTATACTGAAAAGATAAAGAAAAATCTCTCTGAATTATGTCTGTTCTCACAGACACTGCATGGGATCTTGTGTGTGTAACTCTGTGTGGATGTATATGCTAGCATGCATTTATTCTGTCAGACCTCTCCTCACCTTCCTCTGCTGTCTTTGTCAACTGTTTGTTGTTCTTGTGATTAAAAATGTCACTGTGCTCTTTACATAAAACCAACAGCACTTGGAGTCAGTGATGTTATCCTGTGATATGCAAAAGAGGAGTGAATAGATGAATGCCATCAAACAGGCAGCAGTATACAGAGGGCTCACCAAGCCTCGACCTTCTCGGAGTCCACATCCACCGCAGGAGATCTAACAGGGCTCCTCATTCATAACCAGTCCAAGCTCAGTCCTAAGCATACATTGAAATTACATATACTTCTGCTTAGGAACACTTAATTAATTCATGATCAGTTCATTTGAGTCTTTTGTCTGTGGGCTGGGGCATGAACAAAGGAAACTCAGTGTCACTGCCGTATGGCGTTGTATATATTGAGATTGCTAAACAGTAGCTGTGTCCCAATTCAGGGACTACATCCTTCAAAGGCTGCAAGACCGAATGCATCACATGTGGTGCGACAAGGCCGTCCCATTTCGAAGACTCCTTCAAATACGGCCGAGAAATGCTACCTTCTTTTCCCGGATTTGAAGGATCCAACGGCTGGATCCTTCGATACCCAACATATCCCAAGATTCATTGCGTGCAGGAGAAATGGCGTCCCCAAACATACCATCAACAGTGGCTGAGGAGGAGTACACTTTTAAATGTAAGTATTGGGTTTCAACTCACTCGAATAGCTGACGATACAAATGTTAAAACCTAAGGGGGGTTAAAACCTCAAAGTTTCATTAAAATAATAGACTAAGTTATGTAACTGTAGCACGGCTGGTGCTACGGGGCTCATCAGCGTAAGGACACACACACTTGGAACCAGCTGGAGGTCGGATCACGCACACTTTATTCAGTTTTCAAACACAGGCAAGTATAACAACGCCGACGTCTCTCCCGCGGACCTGCGTCGGTGACTTCCTGGATTGCGTGGATCAACTGTGCTCTACTCTCCTCTGGCCTCCGGCAGTGATCTCTCCTCCTCTGCAGGCGACGCTACTATAAGCACAAGATGTAATTATTCAATTGGCGTTACCTGCTGCCCAGTGTGCACTCGCTGCCACACTATGCCACTCCCCCCTTCCCTCTCCTTTGCAGCTGAACTACCTCAACCCCACCACCACAGTAACGTTAGGGATGCTAACTGACGTTAATAGCTACTCGGAGCCGCCACACTTAACATTACTGCAGCTCGGTTGCCCGCATTCAGAGGTTCAAAGGTTGACTTATATCTTACCAAGATTGTGGCGATTTTATAGATCATTTATACTTCATATTACATAAATGAGTGGACAAAGGTGAATCTGAACTTGGTTATTTTGCTACTCAAGCTGCTTCTGTTTGGTAGTGTGAAGCAAAACTTACTCTAACATTTCGTTTTGTTTTAGGGAGCATACTGCTCAGTTCATTCAGCTCGGGGGAGAATGAAAAGCTCTTCACGGAGCAAAGAACTCAGCTCATGTAGCTTGGAGGTAAGGTCCTCCTTAAGGTGTATCTACCAAAATTAGACAGCCAGCCAAACTCCTATCACGGATGACACACGAGTCAGGAAATAGCCTTCTAGCTCCAGGTTTAATGAAGACTCAGAGCATGCAAATGATAAAGGAGTGAAACTGCAAAAGTAAAGAATACAGAATACAGTCAAGATACAGCTCGTATAAGATATGTAACCATGTGCATTATACAGCTATCATAAAATAGATACACATATATAGGCATACATATAAAATGTATACGTTTTAATGTTACTAAGCTAACAGAGTAATCCGTCCTCAAAGAGAATACACAGAATAAACAGAATAAACAGGCTACACTGACTGTGTTATGCTAGATTACACAGCACAAAATGCTAGCTGCTACACAACGAACTTCCCGAACTTGGCTGTTTATTTACACAGTACCAACTACCATCGTCAATACAAACACACTTTATATTGTAAGGTGTACTTAAAATGTAACGAATACTCACAGGCAATGCTTACGCAAGGCACAAACAAAGAATGGCTTTAGAGACGTTAGAGACGCAAGCATCTGGTACGAGTCGAGCTCGTTACTGCACTGAATCACCGAGGCAGTACAAACTTCCTCATGTGGAATGACATTGCAAAAAACAACACAAACACTGGCCAGAGGGTGGCGCCAAAAACAACACATTAAATGCGGAGCAGAATATAAGCCAACAGTCCATTTGTAACTTCTCCATTTGACCATCTTGTACTTAAGGTTACAGTTACATAACCCCTCATCCTATACAAAGCCCATAATTAAAGGCAACCAGTAGATGGGGCAATACCCCTTTTCTGTGCTTTTTTTTTTTGGATGCAAACTGTGACTGTCACCTTTTTTCTTTTTTTTTAAACCCAAAATAGGGCTCCCAAATAAATGATTTCTCAGGGACTTCGTGTCTGTCCTGCTGCATTACTTTTTCCAATCTTCCCAAGTTTGCACCCCTTGACATGATAAGTGTTTTCCTTTTCTCTTGTTTTCTCTCTGTGATTAGGACAATTCTGGAAAAAATGGGCTTGCAAGGGAAGGTTACCCCCCTTCAAGCAAAAAAAAATGGGACAATTTAAAAAAGAAATACAAAGTATGTACATGTGATTTTGAAATTATATTTGTTTTAATCATGCAAGTTAATAAACACACTTTTGCTGAAATGTATTTTGCTGCTGTTAACTGCCATAGTCGATTTCCTCTGCCAGTGTCCAGGGTCAGGAGAGGGAGTGAGTTGGAAACCCACTGCTGCAACTTGGCCATGATTTGTCCTCATGGATGAGGTGTTGGGACAGAGGCATTCCACCATTTAACTATTTACAACAAAGTGGAATATATATGGTGCAGGCCTTATAAAAAAATCTTTTTTTTCAGCTGAGCAGGGAGTCCCTGGAGGTGCTGCTGGACCTGGATGGGCTGCCACAGTAAAGACCCTTGTGTCTTCTGTCAGTGGGACATCATCTGGGTTGGTCTCCAGAGTGTGTTTGGGGATGCATTTCTCCACTGTCCACCACATCGTCCATCGACTGGGTTTGCAGGGCTGAGTCAATTGACTCTTGGCTGCCATGTCATTAAGATGTTTTCAGAAAGAGGCAAGGATAAAAGACAGTGCATACAAAAGACTACTTCACAACCTTATTTTGACAAAATTCTGCTACATAACATTTAAAATAAATAGGAATTATAGCTTTACAATTATTTTACTTGCCTGTTAAAAATAGTCCTCTGCAGACAGAGACCACTTACTGTCTCCAAACCATTCTCCCCCTCATCCTCTGCCACATCCTCCTCAGGCTCATCCTCCGGGGCCACGATGTCACCAGCCCCAAGGCAGATGTTATGGAGGATGGCACATGCTGTTATGACCTGTAATGGTTAAAACAAAATGATACCTCCTGAAAAAATAATTCATCCTGTTTGATTTACTCTTCCTCAGTATTCTAAAAAAAAAGTCCTGTTAAGTGATTACTTACGTGAGGTACAAAGGTGTGGTGCACCTCCAGGGCTTGCAGGAAGATGGCCCGGAACCTGGTCTTCATCATCCCAAATCCTACAAGAGGCCAATACAAGGTGTGGGAGCCCAGCACTTCAACAGCCATCATTCCAGGGCACGCTCCATTATAGAGCATGCCCTGGAATGATGGCTGTTGAAGCGCTGGGCTCCCACACCTTATATTGGCCTCTTGTAGGGAGTGATGAGGGGGACTGGGTGTTGGAGGCACGGGTACCCTCCATCTACAAGGATGAAGTACCCTGGAGGAGGATAGTGTGAACCCCTGTACAGTGGGCTGTGGCAGAGCACTTTTGAGTCATGGACTGACCCAGGTCAGCCCACGTAGGTGTCAATGAAGCGGCCCTGATGGTCACAAACAGCCTGCAGGATGATGGATGGAAACAGTTTCCTGTTTCTGTAGCACTGACCATCAGGGCCGCTCGGCGGCTTTATGCGGACATGGCAGCCGTCGATTGCTCCAGCTGCTTTTATGAAGACTCTATGTCTTACCAGCCCTGCAAACCCATGGGATACAGCCTCCAGGTCTTCCAGGGTCTTTGGTAGGTGGATGACCTTGTGGCGAATGGCCACCACCTCCTCAGCAACTCTGGAATGCCTCGTTCCACTGTCTACCGCATCATCCACAAACACTCTGGAGACCACCTGTATGATGCCCCACTTGCCAGTCAGAAGAGAAATACCAGGGTCTCAATTGTGGCACCCCATCCATGTCTCCGTTCCTGGTTGAGAAGGTCCAGCAGCACTGCCAGGGCCTCCCTGCTCAGCCGAAAATCAGGTTGTGTGTCCTGCTGGTCATAAAACCTGCCCAGCACAGAAACACTCAGGTTATATGAGTATAAAATATAGTACAATAAATAAAATAATAATACAATATCCATTTCCATTTTGCAAATTTTGCTGTGCTAGCTGTGTGCCAGTTGTCAAGTGCAGCTGTCAAGGTTGCTAGGCGACGGGAGCAGCGCCTCGTGACGCAAGGGTAAGGACGGGTTCTGTCACGGTTTTGGTCCCTGGGTGCTCTTATTTTGAAGTTTGGTCTTGTGTCCCGCCTCCCGTCTCAGCCCTCAGTGTTTTCGCCTGTGTTTGTACCACACCTGTGTCTCGTCCCCTCGTCTGTGCTTTCCCTATTTGTACCTGTCCTTTTCAGTTGGTTCTCGTCGGTTCATTGTTCATGTTCTTGTTGACTGTTGGATGGGGTGTTCATGTTCAGTGTTCGGTGTGCCCTGTTGCTTGTTGCCTGTTGGCCTACCTCCCTACCTGCCAGCTTCCCTGCCTGCTGGCATTGTCTACCTGCCTACCTGCCCGCCTGTCTTCCTGCCTGACCTGTCTGCCCGGCCTGTCTACCTGTCTACTTGCCTGCCTGCCCTACCTGTCTACTTGCCCACCTGTCTGCCTGCCTGCCTACCTGTCCGCCCTGCCTGCCTACCAGCCCATCTGTCTACCTGCCTGCCCGCCTGTCTCCCTTCCTGCCTTTTCCCCAATAAAAGAACCCTTTGTTACCTCCACCCGCTGTCTGCGCCTGGGTCCATCCCTCACCTGCTCCCCACACCCTAACAGGGTTCATCTGGTGATGCAAACAAAATCCTCTGTAGACCAGACCGTCTCATTTAACACCGCTCGGTTCGGCCTTCGTAGACTGCGTCCTTTGAAGGATGCAGCCCCTGAATTGAGATACAGCTAGTAAAAAGTAGAGCTCTGAACCAAGTTCCTGGTACTGACCTCATTTTTGGGTCACAGAACTGCTGGCTCACATCCTGATCAACAGGGTTTTAAATCCAACTCGCCCCCTGTCTCAGTCCCAGCCCTCTATATTCAGGTATATTCTGATAATTGGTTATTAGTTTCATATTGTGACTTCATTTCTGTAAATACGAATGAATGAGTAACCTGTAATCCTAATTCACTTTAAGAAGGTTTGGTAGTTATACCACATGACCATATTTTAAGTACACGAGGAGGATTGGTGCTGGCTCTATTATCACTGAGATCCTCAGTGGGTAGTGACTTCTGCAGGACTGTAGGGAAAATACTCCTCTCTCACTCTTGATTTCTGACAATGACGATGTGGCTGGGTGAAAAATGAAGCCACCAATACTCAGCACACGACTGTTTTTTGATGGCCTTAGAGGAAAATCGCAAAGGATTTAGATTTTGATTATTAATGATGGATGGTGGAGCGATATAAGATGAGTTAAACAGACAGCCAAAGAAAGAGAAGGCGAATGAATTCAGAAACATACAAGTATTTTCCAAGCCGCAGAGCTGAAGCTTCTTTGCCTCTATTTATAAACGTGTATCCTCTGCTCTGTATCAAGCAGAGGAGCCTCATCTCATCCTTTGGTCTCTATCTAAAACTTGTGACCATTCATGAGGGTCAAAAATGAAGATTGACCATTAAATTGAGAGCTTTGCTCTGTAGCTCACCTCTCTCTTCACCACCATAGTCAAATGCAGTGACTTCATTACTTCATTACTGCACCCAGACTTACAGCAATCAATGTCACAATTCTCCTACCTCCACTCACTTCACTTTACACAGAGATGCCTGAACCATTCTGCCTGGAGAAGCTATAAGCAGGTTACCTGAGTACAACAGGTAACTGTTTTTCTCAAAGATGACCATGGTGTTATGTCCCGTTTTTGTCTGGTTCCTGTTTTAGTTTGAAGTCTTGTCTCTTGTTTCCAGTGTGTTCCTGCCCTCGTGTTTCTGTCCTTGATTGTCTACACCAAAAATGTATTCTAGATTCAAAGTGTCTACAGCATATGATTTATGCAGGATTCTGTAAACTTCACCAGTTCATTTATTATCTGTTTCTGAATCAAATATAATGTCTTCTAAATTGCTCTGCTGTCCAAATGAATGTAAATGAAAAGTTTGGATTAGACTTCTGAGTTGCGTATACTTGGATAATTCTGCATTAGACAGACCAAATATGTTTTATTTTCCTGTCTGGTTTTGCTTTGTTATTAGGATTGTGGCTCTTTGTGTTGTTGATGCGGGAAGTGTATATGATGTATAATGTATATATTGAGAAATCTAAATCAAATCTTAGGAAAATATATCTCTATATCTATAAGATGATCCCCTGATTTTTCATGTTGCATCATCAACAGGTCAATTAGCAAATGTTGGCATGCTAGCAAGCTAAACTAAGATGGTAAAAATGATATCTACTAAACATAGTAGTACAGCCTCACAGAACTGCTAGCATGGCTATAGATTTTTTTGCTGCAGTCTGTTTTTTTATGCTCTTGTTAAACAAATTTCATAGTGAAATCTAGCTGCAGGCCCAAGGTGGTTTGCGCCTTGGCCAGGTGTCCAACTAGTGGCTGCATGGCATCATGTGTAGACTTACAAGTCTTCGGATTCTTGGCTTTTAAATTCCTGATGTTTCCCTAATAAGTATCATAAAATATAGCACATCAGAACATCATCAGAGACATTTAGAATGCACACCTCAAATAGAGAGGAGGTCAAGGCTCTAACCAGCTGGTGCCAGGACAACAACCTCTCTCTCAACGTCAGCAAAACAAAAGAGATGATCGTGGACTTCAGGAAACAGCAAGGAGAGGGACACAAACCTATTCTCATCGGAGATGCTGAGGTTGAGAGGGTGAGCAACTTCAGGTTCCTCGGGGTACACATTACTGGGGATCTCTCCTGGTCCCTTCACACAGACACCATGGTGAGGAAAGCTCGTCAGCGGCTCTATATCTTGAGAAGTCTGAGGAAGTCTGGTATGAACGCCAACATTCTCACTAACTTCTACAGATGCATCATCGAGAGCTTGTTGACTGGCTGTGCCACGGTCTGGTACGGGAACTGTTCTGCCCAGTCGCAAATCTCTACAGCAAGTAGTGTCAGCGGCTCAGTGTACCATCGGCAACAGACTCCCTGCCATTCAGGACATATACCACCAGTGGTGCCTGCAGAAAGCTCATAGTATCATCAAGGATCACAGCCACCCAGCACGCAGGCTGTTCTCCCTGCTACCATCTGGTAGGAGGTATAGGTGTATGTTTGCGTGCACCTCCAGACTTAAAAACAGCTTTTTCCTCAAAGCCATCAGGCTACTGAACTCTTAAAATAAAAAAAAGAACTCTTAATGCTAACGTGTCAATACATGACATGCTCCATTCTCCCGTGCAATATACCTGTCACTTACAAACGATTCACTTGTCACTTTACTGCTCTATAACACTCATGTATATATATTTATTTTGGCTACAGTACTGATATTTCTATATTTTTATCTATATTTTTACTAGTGTTTTTTTGTATTTTTATATTGCAAATTTTGTACTATTTTATCTTTTGTGTGTTGCTAAGTTGACCGACTCTCGTCCAGCACATTTCATTGCAATGTTGACCCTGTGTTAACTGCATATGACAAATAAACTTGAAACTTGATACACAGTCTACAACTACTGTGGTTTAATGTTGATATGCCATCAGCTGGGAACCAATTAACTAGCTTAATATTAGTTGCTAATCCATGGGAACATTTTCCTTTTTCTGTGGTTTTAAATACTTAAAAGCAGATCTTATCTTTTTGCTTCCAAGGATTCCATCTTTTTAGTATGTCAATAAAGCAGACAAACGTTTAGCAGTCTTACTCTTTTTAAATGTATAGATAGTATACAATAGTATGAAGAATAGTCTGAGGACCCTAGTGTATATCTATACTTTATATAATGTATTATTAGTTTATTGTAATAAACTAATAAACTAAAGATTTTTCCAATTCATTCAGTCAAAATTTTCACTTAAATCATGTGAAAATATTGTGTCATGCAGCCTGTTGGCTCATATTATCAACATATTATTCAAAGGTAACACAAAATATTAACAAAAAGAATGTATTTTGAATGATAAAGAAGTGTTTATTATTATATAAATTATAATATGTAGTTATATTATATCTTGTTTTTTTGGCTCTATGGTTTGTGTCCTTCTCTTCACACATTTTCACCAATAGGGCCCCATTGTATGTGTTTGAAGTGCTGGCTGCACTAGCTACCTGTTAGGGGCTAATGAGATCAGAAGGTGGAGTGAATAGTCACATTCTGATCATTATTTCCAGAAATATATGTGATAAGGCAGACGCTGTCCCATTTGGAGAAGCCTAAATTTTCACTACATCCACCAAATAAACTAATTTTGCAGTAAAATATTTTTATACAACCATCCATTTCAAAAACTAGACATGTTAAAGTTATGAAAAAACATGGTTATGCTTTGTTCTACCTCGGGTAGGGGTATCTCAAAACCTAAAGCCTTTTTTGGGGATTTGTTCCTCTACTATGAGATAACTTTGTTATGATATGGCGCTATATAAATAAAACTGAATTGAATTAACCAGAGTAATGTCACATCATAAAAAGGATTTTTTCCAGCAGTGATCTGCAACAGTTTTGAAGACAAATGATGTGGTCCTGCTGATTGGGGCATCAGATCAGTTCAATGTGTCATTCTGAAGGGCAGTTACAATCAACCAACTTGGTAATTTAATGTGGAGGACTTGTTGGAGAAATTGCATGGCAGCTCTTTTCGTAAAACTGGTCATAACTTCAGTATATTACCTGAATGAGATTATGATGGGCCCTAGTGCACACTAGTTACTAGTTATGAAGTGCACACCAGCCTGTATGTATGTATGTATGCATGTATGTATGTAAATTATTTATTTTTTTACCAACAATGTTGGATTGTACAGTCAAATGAGTTACACTTAGGCTATTGTATTTTTTTTATATATTGCTACTGACTATTTTACTAAAATAAAAAATGAAAACCATGATGGATGCCTTGTTGAAGGCATATATAGCAAATGGCATCATATTTAATTTAATGCGAGTTCTTCTTTGAACAGTTCAATTCAATTCAGTTTTATTTATATAGCGCCATATCATAACAATGTTATCTCAGGGCACTTTGTCATAAAGAGCAGGTCTAGACCGACTCCTTATGAATAAAGGCGTATGTCCGACTAGCAAGGAGCTGGTCTCTACCAACACATTGTTGGAGGGCCCAATCTCTCTATGTGCAACCGCACTGCCTGCACTGTCTATATTTATGCCCCTGAGTTTTAAACTGTCTATTGGAGTTTGCAGAGCTACTTCATGTTTCAACTTTGACCCAATGTATGGGTGGCCCGGGCTAGCCAACATGGTCTCAATAGTACACTATTGCATTGCAAGATACGGACATGTTTCGACAAACTTCTCTTCTAATTTGCAGATTTATGCATGAAAATAAATAAAACTTTAGCTCCAAAACATACCTTGAACACTTTAAACTGTTGCTTAAAGTAAGCAAGTTTGAATCATATATACAGCAATACTAAGTACATATACAGCAATACTAAAAAGTGAACAAAGTGAGGAATATACCTTCCCAGGGAAAAAAAATAAAAGTAAGTAAATGGGTCCTCAGGTCTTCTGTTTAATCAGCATAATTAGGCAAACTCAAAACCACATTTAGAGTAATGAAATTTTTTTCTACAAAGTTTTTTGAATAATGTTATATTTAACTTTAAAAGTGTTCTCTCATATGAACAAATTCATAGGTTTTTAGAAGTCTTTTATCACAGAGCTATGACAGAATGATTATTTTCAAATGAAATATTTTTTTTGTTGTAATAAGATGAAAATGACATTTGGTTCATCAGTTATTAGTCATTGTATGTTGAGCCGAGCCTACTGAACTGGGTCTCAATCATAGTACTCGGAGGAGAGGGGCCGATTTCATCTATTTGTCTGTGGAAACCACCCAAACAGTACACAAATTATCACAAGCTGCACAAAACATTTTTACCTGCTCAATTAAATAAAAAGTAGACCAATTGAGCTATTAAATGTTAAAAAAGCAGGGAGCAACAATAGGGTTCTTACCGTTCATTCATCATACCATGGCCTAGGGCTCCAAGGGCAGTTGTCTCTTTGCCCAGTTGGTAATCCAGCATTGGCTGACATGCTAATATTCATACATATCTACAACTTATCTGTCTTATCTGAATCTGTATTAGTGTGTTTATGTGGGTGTTTGGTTTTCCCAGAAGAATCATTGTTGCTGCTCACTCAATGAGCAGATGCTGTTGGTCAAATCTAATAGTATAAACATTTGCTATAAATGGTCAACGCCTTGCCATGACTGTCTCTGAACTGAACTGACAGGTGCTAAATGGACTGTGGGGTAGTGGTGGTCGAAGGACAAACCGTTTTGTGTAAAATAATGCTGCGTTTCTCAGCTGAAAGGAGTCCTTTAAATAGAACAGCTGTGTCAAACCCAATGATTATACATACATACATACTCAGTCCTGAAATACGGACTTGGAAGTTGCTTCTGAAAATTAATAAATTTTTTAAGCCAAAAACAGACATTCCTGATTTTTATTTGGTCTTACAAATTAGACAAACAGACATAGCATATATTTCTTCTTGCACCAACTATTCCAGGATCTGGAGTTATACATTACTCACTCTTTAGGTGTATGTCTCCACCATTTTGTTTGTGAGACTTTTCCTCATGTTTTTCTTTTTTAATCCACCTGGTTGTTAGATATTTATAGCAGACATTTGCACGATTCATTTCTCTAGTTAACCTCTGTGGCAGACATGGTCTCTGTGAGGTTTCTGCACCAGCTGTTCAGCGTTCATCATATGACCTGCTGTGTGCAGGTAAATGTCTCTGCTCGGAGGCCGCTGATGAATTGTTTCCATCTCAGCTTGAAGGCATCATGGGGTTCTGACACTGTGTTGAGTTAATTGGCTGATTATTCCCATGCTTGTGGTAATTAGTACTTCAGCATAATGTAATTGATCCAATGTGTGGTTTTCTGAGCAGGATGTGTGTGATTGGCTGACAGCTTTTGATTTCAGTGCTTTTAACCCCCCACTGGGCCTCCCTGTAGAAGGAAACTGGGCTAATTTTACCACTGTTTTAATTCAACTGCTTATCAAGTTAGCAACAAGAGAGAGAGCTTCACCTACACTGTGTCTTTAAGGGTGAATACTGCTCAATCTATCAAGTCATATATAATTCACTGACATACACATTGGCAGAAAGGTGGATTGGAAGGCTGTGAGACAGGCGTCCATGAAAAAAGAGAGACAATGAATGTCTCTCTCAAAAGAGACAGTAGATATGAGTTGAAAATCAACTGGGCAGCTGTGGCTCACAAGGTAGAGCAGGACGTCCATTAATCCTAGGGTTGGCAGTTTGATCCCCCTGTCTACATGTCAATGTGTCCTTGGCCAAGACACCGAACCTGAAGTTGTGAATGGGTGAATGAGACCAATCTGTGAAGCGCTTTGGGAACCGTTAAAGTTGAAAAGCGCTATATACATTAAGTTGAGTCCATTTACCATAAACTGTAAATGTAGAGTATACTATATATAAATAAAAGTAGAGTTGAGGTGTATTGGTCAGTCTGTCCATCCATTTAACAATCCTTGCAGCCACATCACACCAGCATTAAAAACACTTTTAAGACATTTTGGGGCAAAATAAATTCACTGAGGAATCTGAGCTAACAGCAGGGGCAAAGTAAATCTTTACACATCAAGTTCAACTTTGGTTAACTTAAACTTCCCAGTTTTCAACTTACTGTCAAGAAAACTGTTGCCCCTTTGACAGACTGGAGAGCTGGAGATTCTCAAACAGAGGAAGCTGTCAAGCTTATTGGCTATGTTGCACCATCCACATTTAAATAACCCTGCTCTGCTGGATGATAAACTGCTCCACTAAAAGACATGTTTTAGTGGACAAACAATCACATTGTTTTGTACAATACTAAATTACATTTGACAATTTTATCCAAAGAGACCTACATTTTTTGTAGTGTAGTGTGAGAATGTGGGGCTTAGAGTATTACTCAATGACACTTTGGACTTTTGGACAGGATGAGCTGGGGACCTCAATAAAAGGACAATGTGCTCTACCAGCTAAGCCACAGCTACCTGCTGTCCAGTTATATAGTTGTTATAAAATCAACCTACCAGCACCTCTCAAGCTCTCTAAATGAAGTTATTATAACTAAGGTTCAGAAACAAGACCATAGCTCTCTCTCACTAATCTAATCACCTGTGCATATCTATGTAAGTGTGTCTAACCCCTTCTCTCCCATTTGTCTCAGTTCCAGGTTCAGGAGACAGAAGCACAGGAGAAACATCCAAAAAGCAAGACTGAAACAAAACTCATGGCAACAAGGACACAAGAAAACCAGGACGGGATGAACCAACAACTGAAGAAAGGACGTGGACCGGTACATGTAAAGAGGCTGATCAGGGAATGAGATGCAGGTGAGAAGGTGGGGGGTGGGGGGGCGTCCAGGTGACTGCAGAGCAGATGAGGGAATGAGGTGCAGGTGGGTAGATTGGCAGGGAAGCTCAGATGAGGGGAATGTGGTGAATGAAGGGCAGATGGGAGTGGCAGGATCTTGAATAGCAGGGGAAAGTCTGAGGGCATCTGGTGGACTAATGAAAAATAGCACTGGTTAGACACACATTTGGCAGGAGAGGAGGGACAGAGAGACAGACTGTGACAGACGCAGACAATGCCTTTACCAGCCATTACATCTGCTCTCCTCAGCAAAGCATCATCCATTACTCTCCATCCAGTAGCTCCGGCCAGACACCTTCTCCACGCAGAGTCCTCATTGCTGCTCTTCGGGAGAAAGCCGCTCCTCCAGACATCTGATGTCCGACTGGCCGGACTCCCGATGCCCAACCCACAGCTCCCGGAGTCGACTCCTTCCCATCTACAACCATCTCCGGCTGGACAGTCGCCCACATCCAGCGTGCCCTCAAGGAAAGGAATATCCCATTTCACCGGAACAACAATAAAGTCAGACTTTTCCAGCTCTATACAGCCTCCACTTCCACCACTGCTCCGTTCACTTGCGGGTTCCCTACCCAGTGGCACCTGCAGACGGCACGCCGATGACATCATGATGCAGCCCACTACAGCACTGCAGCAAACTGCTTCAGCCCTCGCTGAGGACCAGGTCGTATCACTCCTTTTGCCTGCTCCCTCCATGTCTGATTTGTCTTGTGTCTTTTCCTCTTTTCTTTCATCCCTGTGTCAGCAGGCTGCACATTCTACCACCACACAAGCATCCCTCCATCCTGGCATGTTTTCTTCTTCCCTTCCTACAGCCATGGCTAACGTAGCTCCTTTGGCTCCGCCTGCTCCTGCTGCTCCTTGTTCCTTCTCTCTCGCAGCAACCACCACTAACACTGCCCTTCATACTGCCACAGCCGCCATGAGCCATGGCGCTCCCTCTTCCGGTCCTACTCCATTTCCTTCTGTTCCTGTCCCAGCTCAGGCACCCTTCACATTCTAGGGAACTCACAGCAATACAATTTTGCAATACAACCTTTGCCTTTTCCCTTTATCGTGACACCATCTGTTCTGTCCTCCCTGACTGCAATCTTTGATTAGAAACTAGTGATTCGGCAGCACCAGTTCATATATGTACCACATTCTTTTCGCATCCAAGGCCGCAGGCTGCCTCCAGTAGTTCTACCAGGAGCTCTACTGCCCATTTTCACAGCACGCTCTTCCCTGGCTTGCGACGTGTAGGGCCCCTTCACACCCAGTCACCGGATGTGTAATCGCTGCTCTGTTAACCCGTCAAAAAATCACAGCAGACATAATGCACAACACTGTCTATCCCAGAACATTGCCACTGCTACCATACAATATGTAACCATCTGACCCTTGTGTATTGTGGATATAATGAAGGCTGCAGCCTCTAGGGGCCGCTAGCATGGCATTAGACTTGCAGTTTTGTTGAAATATTGATCAAGCTGTTGAGCAGTTTTTCTCTGTTTTCTCATTAACATATGCATTCCTGTTTCACCAATAAACCCACACAACACACTGACGCAAAGCATGTATGGAACAAAGCACACAAATACACTCTTCTTCTCTGTCACGCACACAACTCAAGACTGTTTGCTAGCTGAAGTGTAGATGACAAACAGATTGATGTGGTTGGTGACCTCCATTAACACAACAACAACAGAAAGAGTCTGCAGATTCTCTGTCCTTCAACATGCTCTCAACTCTGTGTGTGTATTTGTCATCTTGCATGCATCCTGATTAGCATCCATATTATTGGTATATGTGAGTCTGATTGTATGGATGTGTTTTTGTACTGCTGCTTGTGGTGTTTTTGTCTTTGTGTTTGCTCTGTTGATGAAGACTGAATGAGGATGTCAGGCAGTATATCTTTGTTCCTGATTGTAAGGGTGCATTATCTAATACAGTACTTTATGTAGTATGTTTGTAGGCATGTGTGGGTATTTGTGGAAGATTTACAGTTGAGTTAATCTGTGTAGAAATTGCTTATTTTTGTGTGTGCTACAAAGCTTTTTTCCTGCTCCATGACTGGTGTTGACAGGATATGATGTTGTTGTGTGTGTGTTTTTCCTCTGCAGTTTTTTAATAATTATATTATAGGTTTTTTTATGTTATTTATTTTTCCTTTACAGAGGACTGAGGACCAAAGACATAGTAAGAGATCGAGTCAGCCTAGGTGCCATTTTGTCTCAGTGGCCAACCTCAGTACTGCAACAAAAAATCCTCTGCAGTCCAAAAAACATTTTTCACAACCTCTTTATACTGCCATTATAGAAAGATGTCGGTAAAACTATTGACAGGACACCTCAAAATGCTGTCTGTGCAAAAATTTGGAGAGACTAAACTGGATCAACTGGAGCATCTTAAGGCATTTATTGGGGCAGCCTGATAATAGGGAGTTGCAATAAT
>LKNJ01009163.1:18485-28983 GCA_002120245.1 Maccullochella peelii | reverse complement strand
AAAATAATCAATTTTCAGAGAAAAACAATCAAGATGCAGAGATTCCATCAAGGGGAAGTGCACTTCTGCTGCACAGAATTTGATGTGTTGCAAAAACTCAGTTTGGAATAAACAAGCAGAGCTGGGTTGTCAAGATGAGTAATCCAAGGTTTAGCTGGCATATACAAGAGCGCCATCTTCAGACACTCAAACTGCATCAACACAAAATCCAAGGTCACATTTTGTGCAGCCCAGCAATAGCTATGAGCGCTTCTTGCAGGAAGGTTGTCAGTGAAATGTATCTGTACCTCTGTGCCAAAAACCTTTGCCAAGGTGAAGTGGTCCCACCACCAACAGCAGAAGCAGCGACAAAACAGTGACAGCGATCCAGGGGGAACAACTGGAGGAGGTGGGAATAGTCTCACTGTGATCTTCTGGAATGACAATAGAAAGTATCCTAACTTAGAATGTGCTGTTACTTCATGAGCCATGAAACGGTTGAAAGTACGTTTTGAAAGTCTAAACTATGGTTTGAAAAGACTGAAGAGTGAAACTAGGAAGAGAACGCACTTGTTCCAGATAATTAAATCAGCCATTTAAGCTTTGCACGCTGGGAATCTGACAATATTTTAACAGAGAAATCAATGAACAGATTGGAGCTACAGCAGTCATTGATATCACATGTATGTACACATTTTATATTGAAACAGTGCAGTGTCTCACCTCTGACAGCCAGCCAGCTCTCTGCTGATCCTCCAGCTCCAGAGATGTTACACTTGTAGAGTCCGTTATCAGTCTTGGAAACACTGTGGAGGGTCATCTCTCCTGTAGAGCTGCTCCTGATGAGGCAGACATCTTTATTAAAATCAGCTTTGAGGTCGGAGGAGGTGGTCTTGTTTCTGCATCGCAGAGTCACAGCTTCTCCCTCCACCATCCAATCTTGCAGGCAGGCACAGGTAAGCGTTCAGGAAAAGGCTTACAGCTCAAAATCCAGGAACAGATCAGGTTCAGGGTTCCGAAAATCTGGCAGAGAATGAGTGGAGATGAGCTGGGTATACTGCAGTGCTGATGAGGGAAAGTGGCAACAGGTGAGCAGGTGGATGGGGAATGGCGAGTCCAGAGAGTTCCTAGGAAATGCACGGGCCTGGGGGAAGCGAGAAGTGGCTGGAGACCGGGACCGAGGAGCAGACTGAGTAAATAACCTTGGTGACATTCCTGGATCCACCATTGTTACAGCTCTGAGTGTCTCTATCAAACAGACGGATCCTGGATCAGTTTGTTTGGCTCATTCAAAACAGGCTATTCACAACAAGAGACGCCTTCATGAAACAGTCCTCTGAGGGTTGAGAGAAGAAAAACATAAGCAGTGCTGCTGGGATTTGAACTCATAAACCTCAGACTCCAAAACGCTTACTCTACCAGGTGAGCTCTCAGGAGGGCAGGAGGAAAAGCGAGTCTCACACAGAGAAGAAATAGAGGTCGTCAGTGGGAACAGGTTACAGTGTGAACAGGTTTCTGTCTGTAAACTTTGTTTCTCTGCAGGCTGATGAAGGTGAAAGTTCTGCAGTTTCAGTCTGATCTTCTTTCTCTCTCTGGTTCTTAATGGTTATCTGTACTGAAAATGGTCTAGTGGTTAACGACGCTTCCTGGCGATCTGTAGACGTGGGATCCAACCCCAACTTGGACTACCTGAGGTACTTCACACTTGTGTGAGTGTTTGTGATGAATGTGTGTGTGGTTTCATTTGTGTGCTCAAAACAACAAACTAAAAATTTCAAACGTTGCGATTTCAACGTCGTTGTCGATTTCAACTTGCGCATTTCCAAATTTCCATCATTTCCATCGTCAACCACCAAGAAGGCAACAGAGAACAAGTAAGTCCACTAAAGCCCAAGGGGTCAAGCTAGCTAGCTTAGCAAGCCAGCTAGCTTGACGGGCATTTTGGTTGCTTTTGTTGTCACTTCACTTTATCTGCATGATTTCAGTTTAAATGTAAAACCCCTTAAAATGTCCAAAACAACATTACAGGTAGCTGCACATTCATTTGTATCTTAAAGGACCTGAATTTTTCAATTAAGCTGCAAATTTAAATGTATTTATTCATGGTCGGTCTGCATGATATTGGAGGCTTTTACGAGAAGCAATTCCATAAAATGTACCAAATACTATTAGAGCCACCTCACAATTTGTGCTCTCAAGACTCAACACAGGCTTTTCAAAGTAAGAGACACCTTCATGAAAGAGTCCTCTGAAGGTTGAGTGAATATAACACAAACAGTGCAGTTGGGATGTGAACTCACAACCTTAAGACTGCACAGCATTTGCTCTACTAGCTGAGCTCTTAGCACGACTATAAATGAAAGAGATTATGTTATGAGAGAGATTATATGGAAATATCAAAGCTCTCCATGAACTGCCAGTTGACGATGGAGTCAGACCTGAGCAGGAGGACTCTGTCAGAACCAAAACAGGTACGTAGGACTGGCTTACAGCACTCAGAACTGAGCTGAATTAGACTTACAAAACTTTCAACTGGTTTAAACATTTAACTTTTGANTTTCCGAATTTCCATCATTTCCATCGTCAACCAAGGAGGAGGCAACAGAGAACAAGTAAGTCCGCTAAAGCCCAAGGGGGTCAAGCTAGCTAGCTTAGCAAGCCAGCTAGCTTGACAGGCATTTTGGTTGCTTTTGTTGTCACTTCACTTTATCTGCATGATTTCAGTTTAAATGTAAAACCCCTTAAAATGTCCAAAACAACATTACAGGTAGCTGCACATTCATTTGTATCTTAAAGGACCTGAATTTTTCAATTAAGCTGCAAATTTAAATGTATTTATTCATGGTCGGTCTGCATGATATTGGAGGCTTTTAAGAGAAGCAATTCCATAAAATGTACCAAATACTATTACAGCCACCTCACAATTTGTGCTCTCAAGACTCAACACAGGCTTTTCAAAGCAAGAGACACCTTCCTGAAAGAGTCCTCGGAAGGTTGAGTGAATATAACACAAACACTGCAGTTGGGATGTGAACTCACAACCTTCAGACTGCAAAGCATTTGCTCTACTAGCTGAGCTCTCAGCAGGACTATAAATGAAAGAGATTATGTTATGAGAGAGATTATATGGAAATATCAAAGCTCTCCATGAACTGCCAGTTGACGATGGAGTCAGACCTGAGCAGGAGGACTCTGTCAGAACCAAAACAGGTACGTAAGACTGGCTTACAGCACTCAGAACTGAGCTGAATTAGACTTACAAAACTTTCAACTGGTTTAAACATTTAGCTTTTGACAGATTTGTACCATATTCTGCAGGTTGTTTTAAATGGTTTGGTTGGTGTGTATTACTGTCTTAGTCTACAGTCCCTTATGACAGAGACTGGATGCAGAGAGGTGGTTATAATCCATTTAACTATGCATATAGAGGTCATATTTCCCATTATGCAGATCTTCTCTAGCTGCACCTTACACTCCAGAAAACCAATGATTTAAAGTAGACCTCTAATTTTTAAGCAAATGAACTGTGTGAAAACTGGAATTTCTGAGTGAAACCAGAAATGGGCTTTCGGTCCGATGGGACATTTTTCGGACAATTGGGGTTTTGGGATACTGGGCCGTCAGAACAAAGGCATGGCACCCATACAGCTACGTTGAGTTACAGGAAGTTTGTAACACTGTATTTAAGGTTGTAATGCTTCCGTTTATATTGCTGGCAGTCAGTTCGGTAACATAGCAAAGCCGAGAAGGCGAGAGCTTTTGTCAGTGTCGGACTTTAGACTGCGAGCATATGCAGCGTCCGCCAGCGTCTCCAGAGTCGCAGCGTCCGCCAGCGTCTCCAGAGTTTTTAAATTTAAAGGGCTGGAAATAGCCATTCACAAAATTACGTGAACGTTTGAACTATGGTTCACGTTTTGTTTGCCAAAATGTCCCGCTGGGTTACCAGTAACAATCCCCGCACTGCACCTCCCCCCGTACTGTGCCAAACTCTAACCAAAATACCAAACAGTTGCAGGTGAGTAAAATCACCTAAAAGTACTAATTTGGTGGTTGAGATCTGCATTGCATGCTATACACCCTCAGGCTCTGACAACACTGATTTCTTTTGGGTTTTGCCCCAAATTTTATTAGTGAATCATTTTGAGACCACATTGTTGTTGACTACAGAACTCCTTCAAACCGTGCTAGGTCGATCTGAGAAAATAATCAATTTTCAGAGAAAAACAATCAAGATGCAGAGATTCCATCAAGGGGAAGTGCACTTCTGCTGCACAGAATTTGATGTGTTGCAAAAACTCAGTTTGGAATAAACAAGCAGAGCTGGGTTGTCAAGATGAGTAATCCAAGGTTTAGCTGGCATATACAAGAGCGCCATCTTCAGACACTCAAACTGCATCAACACAAAATCCAAGGTCACATTTTGTGCAGCCCAGCAATAGCTATGAGCGCTTCTTGCAGGAAGGTTGTCAGTGAAATGTATCTGTACCTCTGTGCCAAAAACCTTTGCCAAGGTGAAGTGGTCCCACCACCAACAGCAGAAGCAGCGACAAAACAGTGACAGCGATCCAGGGGGAACAACTGGAGGAGGTGGGAATAGTCTCACTGTGATCTTCTGGAATGACAATAGAAAGTATCCTAACTTAGAATGTGCTGTTACTTCATGAGCCATGAAACGGTTGAAAGTACGTTTTGAAAGTCTAAACTATGGTTTGAAAAGACTGAAGAGTGAAACTAGGAAGAGAACGCACTTGTTCCAGATAATTAAATCAGCCATTTAAGCTTTGCACGCTGGGAATCTGACAATATTTTAACAGAGAAATCAATGAACAGATTGGAGCTACAGCAGTCATTGATATCACATGTATGTACACATTTTATATTGAAACAGTGCAGTGTCTCACCTCTGACAGCCAGCCAGCTCTCTGCTGATCCTCCAGCTCCAGAGATGTTACACTTGTAGAGTCCGTTATCAGTCTTGGAAACACTGTGGAGGGTCATCTCTCCTGTAGAGCTGCTCCTGATGAGGCAGACATCTTTATTAAAATCAGCTTTGAGGTCGGAGGAGGTGGTCTTGTTTCTGCATCGCAGAGTCACAGCTTCTCCCTCCACCATCCAATCTTGCAGGCAGGCACAGGTAAGCGTTCAGGAAAAGGCTTACAGCTCAAAATCCAGGAACAGATCAGGTTCAGGGTTCCGAAAATCTGGCAGAGAATGAGTGGAGATGAGCTGGGTATACTGCAGTGCTGATGAGGGAAAGTGGCAACAGGTGAGCAGGTGGATGGGGAATGGCGAGTCCAGAGAGTTCCTAGGAAATGCACGGGCCTGGGGGAAGCGAGAAGTGGCTGGAGACCGGGACCGAGGAGCAGACTGAGTAAATAACCTTGGTGACATTCCTGGATCCACCATTGTTACAGCTCTGAGTGTCTCTATCAAACAGACGGATCCTGGATCAGTTTGTTTGGCTCATTCAAAACAGGCTATTCACAACAAGAGACGCCTTCATGAAACAGTCCTCTGAGGGTTGAGAGAAGAAAAACATAAGCAGTGCTGCTGGGATTTGAACTCATAAACCTCAGACTCCAAAACGCTTACTCTACCAGGTGAGCTCTCAGGAGGGCAGGAGGAAAAGCGAGTCTCACACAGAGAAGAAATAGAGGTCGTCAGTGGGAACAGGTTACAGTGTGAACAGGTTTCTGTCTGTAAACTTTGTTTCTCTGCAGGCTGATGAAGGTGAAAGTTCTGCAGTTTCAGTCTGATCTTCTTTCTGTCTCTGGTTCCTGGTGGTTGTCGGTGCCGAAGATGGTCTAGCGGTTAACGACGCTTCCTGGCGATCTGTAGACGTGGGATCCAACCCCGACTTGGACTACCTGAGGTACTTCACACTTGTGTGAGTGTGTGTGATGAATGTGTGTGTGGTTTCATTTGTGTGCTCAAAACAACAAACTAAAAATTTCAAACGTTGCGATTTCAACGTCGTTGTCGATTTCAACTTGCGCATTTCCAAATTTCCATCATTTCCATCGTCAACCACCAAGAAGGCAACAGAGAACAAGTAAGTCCACTAAAGCCCAAGGGGTCAAGCTAGCTAGCTTAGCAAGCCAGCTAGCTTGACGGGCATTTTGGTTGCTTTTGTTGTCACTTCACTTTATCTGCATGATTTCAGTTTAAATGTAAAACCCCTTAAAATGTCCAAAACAACATTACAGGTAGCTGCACATTCATTTGTATCTTAAAGGACCTGAATTTTTCAATTAAGCTGCAAATTTAAATGTATTTATTCATGGTCGGTCTGCATGATATTGGAGGCTTTTACGAGAAGCAATTCCATAAAATGTACCAAATACTATTAGAGCCACCTCACAATTTGTGCTCTCAAGACTCAACACAGGCTTTTCAAAGTAAGAGACACCTTCATGAAAGAGTCCTCTGAAGGTTGAGTGAATATAACACAAACAGTGCAGTTGGGATGTGAACTCACAACCTTAAGACTGCACAGCATTTGCTCTACTAGCTGAGCTCTTAGCACGACTATAAATGAAAGAGATTATGTTATGAGAGAGATTATATGGAAATATCAAAGCTCTCCATGAACTGCCAGTTGACGATGGAGTCAGACCTGAGCAGGAGGACTCTGTCAGAACCAAAACAGGTACGTAGGACTGGCTTACAGCACTCAGAACTGAGCTGAATTAGACTTACAAAACTTTCAACTGGTTTAAACATTTAACTTTTGACAGATTTGTACCATATTCTGCAGGTTGTTTTAAATGGTTTGGTTGGTGTGTATTACTGTCCTAGTCTACAGTCCCTTATGACAGAGACTGGATGCAGAGAGGTGGTTATAATCCATTTGACTATGCATATAGAGCTCATATTTCCCATTACGCAGATCTTCTCTAGCTGCACCTTACACTCCAGAAAACCAATGATTTAAAGTAGACCTCTAATTTTNAGCTAGCTTGACAGGCATTTTGGTTGCTTTTGTTGTCACTTCACTTTATCTGCATGATTTCAGTTTAAATGTAAAACCCCTTAAAATGTCCAAAACAACATTACAGGTAGCTGCACATTCATTTGTATCTTAAAGGACCTGAATTTTTCAATTAAGCTGCAAATTTAAATGTATTTATTCATGGTCGGTCTGCATGATATTGGAGGCTTTTAAGAGAAGCAATTCCATAAAATGTACCAAATACTATTACAGCCACCTCACAATTTGTGCTCTCAAGACTCAACACAGGCTTTTCAAAGCAAGAGACACCTTCCTGAAAGAGTCCTCGGAAGGTTGAGTGAATATAACACAAACACTGCAGTTGGGATGTGAACTCACAACCTTCAGACTGCAAAGCATTTGCTCTACTAGCTGAGCTCTCAGCAGGACTATAAATGAAAGAGATTATGTTATGAGAGAGATTATATGGAAATATCAAAGCTCTCCATGAACTGCCAGTTGACGATGGAGTCAGACCTGAGCAGGAGGACTCTGTCAGAACCAAAACAGGTACGTAAGACTGGCTTACAGCACTCAGAACTGAGCTGAATTAGACTTACAAAACTTTCAACTGGTTTAAACATTTAGCTTTTGACAGATTTGTACCATATTCTGCAGGTTGTTTTAAATGGTTTGGTTGGTGTGTATTACTGTCTTAGTCTACAGTCCCTTATGACAGAGACTGGATGCAGAGAGGTGGTTATAATCCATTTGACTATGCATATAGAGCTCATATTTCCCATTACGCAGATCTTCTCTAGCTGCACCTTACACTCCAGAAAACCAATGATTTAAAGTAGACCTCTAATTTTCGAGCGAATGAACTGTGTGAAAACTGGAATTTCTGAGTGAAACCAGAAATGGGCTTTCGGTCCGATGGGACATTTTTCGGACAATTGGGGTTTTGGGATACTGGGCCGTCAGAACAAAGGCATGGCACCCATACAGCTACGTTGAGTTACAGGAAGTTTGTAACACTGTATTTAAGGTTGTAATGCTTCCGTTTATATTGCTGGCAGTCAGTTCGGTAACATAGCAAAGCCGAGAAGGCGAGAGCTTTTGTCAGTGTCGGACTTTAGACTGCGAGCATATGCAGCGTCCGCCAGCGTCTCCAGAGTCGCAGCGTCCGCCAGCGTCTCCAGAGTTTTTAAATTTAAAGGGCTGGAAATAGCCATTCACAAAATTACGTGAACGTTTGAACTATGGTTCACGTTTTGTTTGCCAAAATGTCCCGCTGGGTTACCAGTAACAATCCCCGCACTGCACCTCCCCCCGTACTGTGCCAAACTCTAACCAAAATACCAAACAGTTGCAGGTGAGTAAAATCACCTAAAAGTACTAATTTGGTGGTTGAGATCTGCATTGCATGCTATACACCCTCAGGCTCTGACAACACTGATTTCTTTTGGGTTTTGCCCCAAATTTTATTAGTGAATCATTTTGAGACCACATTGTTGTTGACTACAGAACTCCTTCAAACCGTGNAAAATAATCAATTTTCAGAGAAAAACAATCAAGATGCAGAGATTCCATCAAGGGGAAGTGCACTTCTGCTGCACAGAATTTGATGTGTTGCAAAAACTCAGTTTGGAATAAACAAGCAGAGCTGGGTTGTCAAGATGAGTAATCCAAGGTTTAGCTGGCATATACAAGAGCGCCATCTTCAGACACTCAAACTGCATCAACACAAAATCCAAGGTCACATTTTGTGCAGCCCAGCAATAGCTATGAGCGCTTCTTGCAGGAAGGTTGTCAGTGAAATGTATCTGTACCTCTGTGCCAAAAACCTTTGCCAAGGTGAAGTGGTCCCACCACCAACAGCAGAAGCAGCGACAAAACAGTGACAGCGATCCAGGGGGAACAACTGGAGGAGGTGGGAATAGTCTCACTGTGATCTTCTGGAATGACAATAGAAAGTATCCTAACTTAGAATGTGCTGTTACTTCATGAGCCATGAAACGGTTGAAAGTACGTTTTGAAAGTCTAAACTATGGTTTGAAATGACTGAAGAGTGAAACTAGGAAGAGAACGCACTTGTTCCAGATAATTAAAATCAGCCATTTAAGCTTTGCACGCTGGGAATCTGACAATATTTTAACAGAGAAATCAATGAACAGATTGGAGCTACAGCAGTCATTGATATCACATGTATGTACACATTTTATATTGAAACAGTGCAGTGTCTCACCTCTGACAGCCAGCCAGCTCTCTGCTGATCCTCCAGCTCCAGAGATGTTACACTTGTAGAGTCCGTTATCAGTCTTGGAAACACTGTGGAGGGTCATCTCTCCTGTAGAGCTGCTCCTGATGAGGCGGCCATCTTTATAGAAATCAGCTATGAGGTCAGAGGAGGTGGTCTTGTTTCTGCATCGC
The DNA here is from genome assembly GCA_002120245.1 of Maccullochella peelii. NCBI lineage: Eukaryota > Metazoa > Chordata > Actinopteri > Centrarchiformes > Percichthyidae > Maccullochella > Maccullochella peelii. The sequence continues at coordinate 19,640 of LKNJ01009163.1, read as the reverse complement.
AGAGTCACAGAGTCTCCCTCCATCACAGGAAGAGCAGGACTCTCCAGGATCACAGGACCATCTGAGTAACAGATCAGGATCATTTTTAAGATCAGCCTCTCACAGAAGGATGTGTGGAGGTAAAATGCTTTTACTCTCCTAAAAAACTACAGCGGTGTTTGTTGTTTGAACCCACCAGTCACAGTGATGCTGACGGCTTCGCTGCACTCTCCTGCTGCAGACTCACACCAGTACACTCCAGCGTCTGATGGGTAAAGGTCACTGATGAAGCAGTGGTACTCATTTATTCTGCCCCAGGATGTGAAACACTCTCCGTTAATGTTATTGGACGTGTTCCTCTTCACTCTCCAGTCAGAAGAGTTTCTCTGCTGCCCACAGCTCAGAGAGACAGAGTCGTACTGAAAGAACTGGGCTGTGTTGGGAAGGACTCTCAGAGCGGCTGCAANTACAGCACTGCTCGCTGGTGGACTCAGGTGTGCCCCCATGTTCCAAAAAAAACACAGGAAAAGTGTCCTCTCTGTCAGGCAGGTGGGGGCGAGGCAGCAGGGAAAGGACCCAAATTCAGACAATCCAGTTCCGGTACAAATCTTGCAGGCAGGCACAGGTAAGGGTTCAGGAAAAGGCTTACATCTCAAAATCCAGGAACAGATCAGGTTCAGGGTTGAGAAAATCTGGCAGAGAATCGAGAGAGAATCAGAGAGTCGAGATGGACTGGGTATACTGCAGTGCTGATGAGGGAAAGTGGCAACAGGTGAGCAGGTGGATGGGGAATTGCTTTTCACAACAAGAGACGCCTTCATGAAACAGTCCTCTGAGGGTTGAGAGACGAAAAACATAAGCAGTGCTGCTGGGACTTGAATTCATAAACCTCAGACTCCAAAACGCTTACCCTACCAGGTGAGCTCTCAGGAGGCCAGGAGGAAAAGTGAGTCTCACACAGAGAAAAAATAGAGGTCGTCAGTGTGAACAGGTTTCAGTGTGAACAGGTTTCAGTGTGAAGTCTGTTAAAGTGTGAACAGGTTTCAGTGTGAAGTCTGTTACAGTGTGAAAAGGTTTCAGTGTGAAAAGGTTTCTGTGTGAAGTCTGTTACAGTGTGAAAAGGCTTCAGTGTGAAAAGGTTTCTGTGTGAAGTCTGTTACAGTGTGAACAGGTTTC
>LKNJ01009163.1:0-16947 GCA_002120245.1 Maccullochella peelii | reverse complement strand
AAAATAATCAATTTTCAGAGAAAAACAATCAAGATGCAGAGATTCCATCAAGGGGAAGTGCACTTCTGCTGCACAGAATTTGATGTGTTGCAAAAACTCAGTTTGGAATAAACAAGCAGAGCTGGGTTGTCAAGATGAGTAATCCAAGGTTTAGCTGGCATATACAAGAGCGCCATCTTCAGACACTCAAACTGCATCAACACAAAATCCAAGGTCACATTTTGTGCAGCCCAGCAATAGCTATGAGCGCTTCTTGCAGGAAGGTTGTCAGTGAAATGTATCTGTACCTCTGTGCCAAAAACCTTTGCCAAGGTGAAGTGGTCCCACCACCAACAGCAGAAGCAGCGACAAAACAGTGACAGCGATCCAGGGGGAACAACTGGAGGAGGTGGGAATAGTCTCACTGTGATCTTCTGGAATGACAATAGAAAGTATCCTAACTTAGAATGTGCTGTTACTTCATGAGCCATGAAACGGTTGAAAGTACGTTTTGAAAGTCTAAACTATGGTTTGAAAAGACTGAAGAGTGAAACTAGGAAGAGAACGCACTTGTTCCAGATAATTAAATCAGCCATTTAAGCTTTGCACGCTGGGAATCTGACAATATTTTAACAGAGAAATCAATGAACAGATTGGAGCTACAGCAGTCATTGATATCACATGTATGTACACATTTTATATTGAAACAGTGCAGTGTCTCACCTCTGACAGCCAGCCAGCTCTCTGCTGATCCTCCAGCTCCAGAGATGTTACACTTGTAGAGTCCGTTATCAGTCTTGGAAACACTGTGGAGGGTCATCTCTCCTGTAGAGCTGCTCCTGATGAGGCAGACATCTTTATTAAAATCAGCTTTGAGGTCGGAGGAGGTGGTCTTGTTTCTGCATCGCAGAGTCACAGCTTCTCCCTCCACCATCCAATCTTGCAGGCAGGCACAGGTAAGCGTTCAGGAAAAGGCTTACAGCTCAAAATCCAGGAACAGATCAGGTTCAGGGTTCCGAAAATCTGGCAGAGAATGAGTGGAGATGAGCTGGGTATACTGCAGTGCTGATGAGGGAAAGTGGCAACAGGTGAGCAGGTGGATGGGGAATGGCGAGTCCAGAGAGTTCCTAGGAAATGCACGGGCCTGGGGGAAGCGAGAAGTGGCTGGAGACCGGGACCGAGGAGCAGACTGAGTAAATAACCTTGGTGACATTCCTGGATCCACCATTGTTACAGCTCTGAGTGTCTCTATCAAACAGACGGATCCTGGATCAGTTTGTTTGGCTCATTCAAAACAGGCTATTCACAACAAGAGACGCCTTCATGAAACAGTCCTCTGAGGGTTGAGAGAAGAAAAACATAAGCAGTGCTGCTGGGATTTGAACTCATAAACCTCAGACTCCAAAACGCTTACTCTACCAGGTGAGCTCTCAGGAGGGCAGGAGGAAAAGCGAGTCTCACACAGAGAAGAAATAGAGGTCGTCAGTGGGAACAGGTTACAGTGTGAACAGGTTTCTGTCTGTAAACTTTGTTTCTCTGCAGGCTGATGAAGGTGAAAGTTCTGCAGTTTCAGTCTGATCTTCTTTCTCTCTCTGGTTCTTAATGGTTATCTGTACTGAAAATGGTCTAGTGGTTAACGACGCTTCCTGGCGATCTGTAGACGTGGGATCCAACCCCAACTTGGACTACCTGAGGTACTTCACACTTGTGTGAGTGTTTGTGATGAATGTGTGTGTGGTTTCATTTGTGTGCTCAAAACAACAAACTAAAAATTTCAAACGTTGCGATTTCAACGTCGTTGTCGATTTCAACTTGCGCATTTCCAAATTTCCATCATTTCCATCGTCAACCACCAAGAAGGCAACAGAGAACAAGTAAGTCCACTAAAGCCCAAGGGGTCAAGCTAGCTAGCTTAGCAAGCCAGCTAGCTTGACGGGCATTTTGGTTGCTTTTGTTGTCACTTCACTTTATCTGCATGATTTCAGTTTAAATGTAAAACCCCTTAAAATGTCCAAAACAACATTACAGGTAGCTGCACATTCATTTGTATCTTAAAGGACCTGAATTTTTCAATTAAGCTGCAAATTTAAATGTATTTATTCATGGTCGGTCTGCATGATATTGGAGGCTTTTACGAGAAGCAATTCCATAAAATGTACCAAATACTATTAGAGCCACCTCACAATTTGTGCTCTCAAGACTCAACACAGGCTTTTCAAAGTAAGAGACACCTTCATGAAAGAGTCCTCTGAAGGTTGAGTGAATATAACACAAACAGTGCAGTTGGGATGTGAACTCACAACCTTAAGACTGCACAGCATTTGCTCTACTAGCTGAGCTCTTAGCACGACTATAAATGAAAGAGATTATGTTATGAGAGAGATTATATGGAAATATCAAAGCTCTCCATGAACTGCCAGTTGACGATGGAGTCAGACCTGAGCAGGAGGACTCTGTCAGAACCAAAACAGGTACGTAGGACTGGCTTACAGCACTCAGAACTGAGCTGAATTAGACTTACAAAACTTTCAACTGGTTTAAACATTTAACTTTTGATAGATTTGTACCATATTCTGCAGGCTGTTTTAAATGGTTTGGTTGGTGTGTATTACTGTCCTAGTCTACAGTCCCTTATGACAGAGACTGGATGCAGAGAGGTGGTTATAATCCATTTGACTATGCATATAGAGCTCATATTTCCCATTACGCAGATCTTCTCTAGCTGCACCTTACACTCCAGAANAAGGGGGTCAAGCTAGCTAGCTTAGCAAGCCAGCTAGCTTGACAGGCATTTTGGTTGCTTTTGTTGTCACTTCACTTTATCTGCATGATTTCAGTTTAAATGTAAAACCCCTTAAAATGTCCAAAACAACATTACAGGTAGCTGCACATTCATTTGTATCTTAAAGGACCTGAATTTTTCAATTAAGCTGCAAATTTAAATGTATTTATTCATGGTCGGTCTGCATGATATTGGAGGCTTTTAAGAGAAGCAATTCCATAAAATGTACCAAATACTATTACAGCCACCTCACAATTTGTGCTCTCAAGACTCAACACAGGCTTTTCAAAGCAAGAGACACCTTCCTGAAAGAGTCCTCGGAAGGTTGAGTGAATATAACACAAACACTGCAGTTGGGATGTGAACTCACAACCTTCAGACTGCAAAGCATTTGCTCTACTAGCTGAGCTCTCAGCAGGACTATAAATGAAAGAGATTATGTTATGAGAGAGATTATATGGAAATATCAAAGCTCTCCATGAACTGCCAGTTGACGATGGAGTCAGACCTGAGCAGGAGGACTCTGTCAGAACCAAAACAGGTACGTAAGACTGGCTTACAGCACTCAGAACTGAGCTGAATTAGACTTACAAAACTTTCAACTGGTTTAAACATTTAGCTTTTGACAGATTTGTACCATATTCTGCAGGTTGTTTTAAATGGTTTGGTTGGTGTGTATTACTGTCTTAGTCTACAGTCCCTTATGACAGAGACTGGATGCAGAGAGGTGGTTATAATCCATTTGACTATGCATATAGAGCTCATATTTCCCATTACGCAGATCTTCTCTAGCTGCACCTTACACTCCAGAAAACCAATGATTTAAAGTAGACCTCTAATTTTCGAGCGAATGAACTGTGTGAAAACTGGAATTTCTGAGTGAAACCAGAAATGGGCTTTCGGTCCGATGGGACATTTTTCGGACAATTGGGGTTTTGGGATACTGGGCCGTCAGAACAAAGGCATGGCACCCATACAGCTACGTTGAGTTACAGGAAGTTTGTAACACTGTATTTAAGGTTGTAATGCTTCCGTTTATATTGCTGGCAGTCAGTTCGGTAACATAGCAAAGCCGAGAAGGCGAGAGCTTTTGTCAGTGTCGGACTTTAGACTGCGAGCATATGCAGCGTCCGCCAGCGTCTCCAGAGTCGCAGCGTCCGCCAGCGTCTCCAGAGTTTTTAAATTTAAAGGGCTGGAAATAGCCATTCACAAAATTACGTGAACGTTTGAACTATGGTTCACGTTTTGTTTGCCAAAATGTCCCGCTGGGTTACCAGTAACAATCCCCGCACTGCACCTCCCCCCGTACTGTGCCAAACTCTAACCAAAATACCAAACAGTTGCAGGTGAGTAAAATCACCTAAAAGTACTAATTTGGTGGTTGAGATCTGCATTGCATGCTATACACCCTCAGGCTCTGACAACACTGATTTCTTTTGGGTTTTGCCCCAAATTTTATTAGTGAATCATTTTGAGACCACATTGTTGTTGACTACAGAACTCCTTCAAACCGTGNAAAATAATCAATTTTCAGAGAAAAACAATCAAGATGCAGAGATTCCATCAAGGGGAAGTGCACTTCTGCTGCACAGAATTTGATGTGTTGCAAAAACTCAGTTTGGAATAAACAAGCAGAGCTGGGTTGTCAAGATGAGTAATCCAAGGTTTAGCTGGCATATACAAGAGCGCCATCTTCAGACACTCAAACTGCATCAACACAAAATCCAAGGTCACATTTTGTGCAGCCCAGCAATAGCTATGAGCGCTTCTTGCAGGAAGGTTGTCAGTGAAATGTATCTGTACCTCTGTGCCAAAAACCTTTGCCAAGGTGAAGTGGTCCCACCACCAACAGCAGAAGCAGCGACAAAACAGTGACAGCGATCCAGGGGGAACAACTGGAGGAGGTGGGAATAGTCTCACTGTGATCTTCTGGAATGACAATAGAAAGTATCCTAACTTAGAATGTGCTGTTACTTCATGAGCCATGAAACGGTTGAAAGTACGTTTTGAAAGTCTAAACTATGGTTTGAAATGACTGAAGAGTGAAACTAGGAAGAGAACGCACTTGTTCCAGATAATTAAAATCAGCCATTTAAGCTTTGCACGCTGGGAATCTGACAATATTTTAACAGAGAAATCAATGAACAGATTGGAGCTACAGCAGTCATTGATATCACATGTATGTACACATTTTATATTGAAACAGTGCAGTGTCTCACCTCTGACAGCCAGCCAGCTCTCTGCTGATCCTCCAGCTCCAGAGATGTTACACTTGTAGAGTCCGTTATCAGTCTTGGAAACACTGTGGAGGGTCATCTCTCCTGTAGAGCTGCTCCTGATGAGGCAGACATCTTTATTAAAATCAGCTTTGAGGTCGGAGGAGGTGGTCTTGTTTCTGCATCGCAGAGTCACAGCTTCTCCCTCCACCATCCAATCTTGCAGGCAGGCACAGGTAAGCGTTCAGGAAAAGGCTTACAGCTCAAAATCCAGGAACAGATCAGGTTCAGGGTTCCGAAAATCTGGCAGAGAATGAGTGGAGATGAGCTGGGTATACTGCAGTGCTGATGAGGGAAAGTGGCAACAGGTGAGCAGGTGGATGGGGAATGGCGAGTCCAGAGAGTTCCTAGGAAATGCACGGGCCTGGGGGAAGCGAGAAGTGGCTGGAGACCGGGACCGAGGAGCAGACTGAGTAAATAACCTTGGTGACATTCCTGGATCCACCATTGTTACAGCTCTGAGTGTCTCTATCAAACAGACGGATCCTGGATCAGTTTGTTTGGCTCATTCAAAACAGGCTATTCACAACAAGAGACGCCTTCATGAAACAGTCCTCNACCACAAACACTTCCCAGCAAAAAAAACATGCAATATAAATGACCTGAGTGCCCCCATGTTCCAAAAATACACAGGAAAAGTGTCCTCTTTGTCAGGCGGGTGGGGGCGAGGCAGCAGGGAAAGGACCCAAATGCAGACAATCCAGTTCCAGTAAAGTGATTTATTGTAAAAAGTGAAGCTACAAATCTTGCAGGTACGTAGGGAGGCAGCCAGGCACAGGTAAGGGTTCAGGAAAAGGCTTACATCTCAAAATCCAGGAACAGATCAGGTTCAGGGTTCAGAAAATCTGGCAGAGAATGAGCGGAGGTAGGCTGGGTATACTGCAGTGCTGATGAGGGAAAGTGGAAACAGGTGGGCAGGTGGATGGGGAATGGTGAGTTCAGAGAGTTCCTAGGAAATGCACGGGCCAGGGGGAAGTGAGACGTGGCTGGAGACCGGGATGGAGGAGCAGACTGAGTAAATAACCTTGGTGACATTCCTGGATCCACCATTGTTACAGCTCTGAGTGTCTCTATCAAACAGACGGATCCTGGATCAGTTTGTTTGGCTCATTCAAAACAGGCTATTCACAACAAGAGACGCCTTCATGAAACAGTCCTCTGAGGGTTGAGAGAAGAAAAACCCAAGCAGTGCTGCTGGGACTTGAATTCATAAACCTCAGACTCCATAGCACTTACTCTACCAGGTGAGCTCTCAGGAGTCCATGAGGAAAAGTGAGTCTCACACAGAGAAGAAATAGAGGTCGTCATTGGGAACAGGTTTCAGTAGGAACAGGTTTCTGTGTCAAGTCTGTTACAGTGGGAACAGGTTTCAGTGTGAACAGGTTTCTGCGTGAAGTCTGTTACAGTGTGAACAGGTTTCTTTGGGAACAGGTTTCAGTGTGAACAGGTTTCTGTCTGTAAACTTTGTTTCTCTGCAGGCTGATGAAGGTGAAGTTTCTGCAGTTTCAGTCTGATCTTCTTTCTGTCTCTGGTTCTTTGTAGTTATCGGTGCCGAAGATGGTCTAGTGGTTAACGACGCTTCCTGGCGATCTGTAGACGTGGGATCCAACCCCGACTTGGACTACCTGAGGTACTTCACACTTGTGTGAGTGTTTGTGATGAATGTGTGTGTGGTCTCATTTGTGTGCTCAAAACAACAAACTAAAAATTTCAAACGTTGCGATTTCAACTTCGTCATCATCGATTTCAACTTGCGCATTTCCAAATTTCCATCATCTCCATCGTCAACCACCAAGAAGGCAACAGAGAACAAGTATGTCCACTAAGCCCAAGGGGTCAAGCTAGCTAGCTTAGCAAGCCAGCTAGCTTGACTGCATCATTTCAGTTAAAATGTAAAACCCCTTAAAATGTCCAAAACAACATTACAGGTAGCTGCACATTAATTAGTATCTTAAAGGACCTGAATTTTTCAATTAAGATTTAAATTTACATTTATTTATGCGGATTTATTTATGGATGGTCTGCATAATATTGGAGGCTTATAAGAAAAACATTTCCATAAAATCTACCAAATACTTTTAAAGCCACCTCACAATTTGTGCTCTCAATAAGGCTTTTCAAAGTAAGAGACACCTTCATGAAAGAGTCCTCTGAAGATTGAGTGAACAGAACACATACAGTGCAGGGGAGATTTAAACTCACAACCTTCAGACTGCAAAGCATTTGCTCTACTAGCTGAGCTCTCAGCAGGACTATAAATGAAAGAGATTATGTTATGAGAGAGATTATATGGAAATATCAAAGCTCTCCATGAACTGCCAGTTGACGATGGAGTCAGACCTGAGCAGGAGGACTCTGTCAGAACCAAAACAGGTACGTAGGACTGGCTTACAGCACTCAGAACTGAGCTGAATTAGACTTACAAAACTTTCAACTGGTTTAAACATTTAACTTTTGACAGATTTGTACCATATTCTGCAGGTTGTTTTAAATGGTTTGGTTGGTGTGTATTACTGTCCTAGTCTACAGTCCCTTATGACAGAGACTGGATGCAGAGAGGTGGTTATAATCCATTTGACTATGCATATAGAGCTCATATTTCCCATTACGCAGATCTTCTCTAGCTGCACCTTACACTCCAGAAAACCAATGATTTAAAGTAGACCTCTAATTTTCGAGCGAATGAACTGTGTGAAAANGCATGATTTCAGTTTAAATGTAAAACCCCTTAAAATGTCCAAAACAACATTACAGGTAGCTGCACATTCATTTGTATCTTAAAGGACCTGAATTTTTCAATTAAGCTGCAAATTTAAATGTATTTATTCATGGTCGGTCTGCATGATATTGGAGGCTTTTAAGAGAAGCAATTCCATAAAATGTACCAAATACTATTACAGCCACCTCACAATTTGTGCTCTCAAGACTCAACACAGGCTTTTCAAAGCAAGAGACACCTTCCTGAAAGAGTCCTCGGAAGGTTGAGTGAATATAACACAAACACTGCAGTTGGGATGTGAACTCACAACCTTCAGACTGCAAAGCATTTGCTCTACTAGCTGAGCTCTCAGCAGGACTATAAATGAAAGAGATTATGTTATGAGAGAGATTATATGGAAATATCAAAGCTCTCCATGAACTGCCAGTTGACGATGGAGTCAGACCTGAGCAGGAGGACTCTGTCAGAACCAAAACAGGTACGTAAGACTGGCTTACAGCACTCAGAACTGAGCTGAATTAGACTTACAAAACTTTCAACTGGTTTAAACATTTAGCTTTTGACAGATTTGTACCATATTCTGCAGGTTGTTTTAAATGGTTTGGTTGGTGTGTATTACTGTCTTAGTCTACAGTCCCTTATGACAGAGACTGGATGCAGAGAGGTGGTTATAATCCATTTGACTATGCATATAGAGCTCATATTTCCCATTACGCAGATCTTCTCTAGCTGCACCTTACACTCCAGAAAACCAATGATTTAAAGTAGACCTCTAATTTTCGAGCGAATGAACTGTGTGAAAACTGGAATTTCTGAGTGAAACCAGAAATGGGCTTTCGGTCCGATGGGACATTTTTCGGACAATTGGGGTTTTGGGATACTGGGCCGTCAGAACAAAGGCATGGCACCCATACAGCTACGTTGAGTTACAGGAAGTTTGTAACACTGNGCCTCATCAGGAGCAGCTCTACAGGAGAGATGACCCTCCACAGTGTTTCCAAGACTGATAACGGACTCTACAAGTGTAACATCTCTGGAGCTGGAGGATCAGCAGAGAGCTGGCTGGCTGTCAGAGGTGAGACACTGCACTGTTTCAATATAAAATGTGTACATACATGTGATATCAATGACTGCTGTAGCTCCAATCTGTTCATTGATTTCTCTGTTAAAATATTGTCAGATTCCCAGCGTGCAAAGCTTAAATGGCTGATTTAATTATCTGGAACAAGTGCGTTCTCTTCCTAGTTTCACTCTTCAGTCTTTTCAAACCATAGTTTAGACTTTCAAAACGTACTTTCAACCGTTTCATGGCTCATGAAGTAACAGCACATTCTAAGTTAGGATACTTTCTATTGTCATTCCAGAAGATCACAGTGAGACTATTCCCACCTCCTCCAGTTGTTCCCCCTGGATCGCTGTCACTGTTTTGTTGCTGCTTCTGCTGTTGGTGGTGGGACTACTTCACCTTGGCAAAGGTTTTTGGCACAGAGGTACAGATACATTTCACTGACAACCTTCCTGCAAGAAGCGCTCATAGCTATTGCTGGGCTGCACAAAATGTGACCTTGGATTTTGTGTTGATGCAGTTTGAGTGTCTGAAGATGGCGCTCTTGTATATGCCAGCTAAACCTTGGATTACTCATCTTGACAACCCAGCTCTGCTTGTTTATTCCAAACTGAGTTTTTGCAACACATCAAATTCTGTGCAGCAGAAGTGCACTTCCCCTTGATGGAATCTCTGCATCTTACTCTGAAAATTGATTATTTTCGGGCAAAAACCAAAAGGAATCAGTGTTGTCAGAGCCTGAGGGTGTATAGCATGCAACGCAGATCTCAACGAGCAAATTAGTACTTTTAGGTGATTTTACTCACCTGGAACTGTTTGGTATTTTGGTTAGAGTTTGGCACAGTACGGGGGGAGGTGCAGTGGGGGGAGTGTTACTGGTAACCCAGCAGGACAAAACGTATCTGCTGTGTGAACTGAAATATAGCTTTTTCTTCTGTCTCTGTAGAGTACAGTGCAGCCGATGCAGCCGAAGTCACGTATGCTGCCGTAAGAAAAACCAGGAAGAAAAAGAAAGGTACTTCACGTACGTTACTACCTCGTGCCAACTACAGACCACAGCAAGCGTATGAGTCTGAAAAGCATTTTGAGTAACACAACATCTACATTGCATATTTAACTGGGTAAAAGAGCTCAAATATTTAGAATTCATCATTTGGTTTAGAAGTTCACCGGCATGCACATTAATGCTAACAACAGCAGTAGTGCAAATCAAAAAAATGACTGTGGTGTTATAAACTGAAACAATTATAACATTTACAAACTGTGGGAATTGTCTCAGTCGTTCTCAGATGTGTAGGTGTTGGTGATAATTTGAGCTTCCTGGACTCNAATTGATTATTTTGTCAGATCGACCTATCACGGTTTGAAGGAGTTCTGTAGTCAACAACAATGTGGTCTCAAAATGATTCACTAATAAAATTTGGGGCAAAACCCAAAAGAAATCAGTGTTGTCAGAGCCTGAGGGTGTATAGCATGCAATGCAGATCTCAACCACCAAATTAGTACTTTTAGGTGATTTTACTCACCTGCAACTGTTTGGTATTTTGGTTAGAGTTTGGCACAGTACGGGGGGAGGTGCAGTACGGGGATTGTTAGTGGCAACCCAGCAGGACAAAATGTGAACCATTATTCAAACTTTCACGTAATTTTGTGAACGCTATTTCCACCCCTTTATATTTATAAATGAATCCATTCAATACCGGACGAATGCAAACAGTTTACACCAGGAAGTTGCTATATTTGCTGTATTGTGTTTTAAAAACCGTTAGCTTCAGTTCCTGGTTCTCTCTTCATGCTGTTATTTTTCCTTTCTTGTATTGCAGTATTGCTCTACCTGTCCACACTAACACCTGGATCAGGCTCAGGTGAGGATTAAAGTGTTTCAAGGCAGTAAATTCAAGTTAAAAAATATAAAAACCAACAATAAAATCAAATTACCATGTTCGTGACCTCTTGAACCACAAAGTTAGTTGGAAAACCAGGGAAGTGAAATCTTCCTGTTGGGTAATTGTTGAGTCATTTGTGGTATGAAACCCTGATCCTGACCTGTTATTCACTTTAAAACAAGCAACAAATTAGCCGATAGGCAACATGAATTTCCTGTTTGATTAATACTTATTAATACATGTCTGTCTATGTAATTATCTGTTTACAGTATCTGCTATGTGAACTGAAACATAGCTTTTTCTTCTGTCTCTGTAGAGTACAGTGCAGCCGATGCAGCCGAAGTCACGTATGCTGCCGTAAGAAAAACCAGGAAGAAAAAGAAAGGTACTTCACGTACGTTACTACCTCGTGCCAACTACAGACCACAGCAAGCGTATGAGTCTGAAAAGCATTTTGAGTAACACAACATCTACATTGCATATTTAACTGGGTAAAAGAGCTCAAATATTTAGAATTCATCATTTGGTTTAGAAGTTCACCGGCATGCACATTAATGCTAACAACAGCAGTAGTGCAAATCAAAAAAATGACTGTGGTGTTATAAACTGAAACAATTATAACATTTACAAACTGTGGGAATTGTCTCAGTCGTTCTCAGATGTGTAGGTGTTGGTGATAATTTGAGCTTCCTGGACTCAAACCACAGAAGAAAACCACAGAGAAAACTAGGTTGAAGGGCCCCTCAGAAGTGTCTGTAGAGTGGAGGTTATGAATTGGCAGGAGTTCGCCTCTGTAATGTATATTATGTAATAATATAACTTAAGACATTACACTTTTTCTCAAACTCACTTAAGCCCATGAATCAAAGCCATAAGACACTTATTAGTGATATCAGGTGGGTTTCATTTTCATTTTGCCACTGAATGGTGGGAGCTTTTTCATGAGAAATAAAATACGAAAATTCATACATGAGAGCAAAAGCCTCAGATTTTAACCTGCAGTTGTCCAGCAGAACTCACCTGCGTATTTAATCTCAGATAACAGGAAAGTAGAAGAGCAAAGTCCTGGTCCAATTCAACCACTGGGTTTGTGTAAACCTCAAGCCAGGCAATCGTACAAGGTAGCACGTTTGGTAATATATAGAATATAGAATAGAATATAGAATTCTCTACATTTTTAAAGGAATAGTTCAACATTTTGGGAAATACGCTTATTTGCCTTCTTGCCAAGTTAGATGAGAAGATCGCTACCTTTCTCATATCTGTGTGTTAAGTGTGGAGCTGGAACCAGGAGGTCATTATCTTAGCTTAGCATAAAGTTGAGTGTAGCCGAGATTAGAATAAAGATAAGCTAATGTAAAAACAACAAGTTGTAGTTTCAAGGGGGGTTACATACAACTATTTCTTGGCAAACAGTTGCTGGGCGTAGTCACACCCTTCAATACCAGGCAGCCAGTGGAAACTCCAGGGAGTTTTATAATTTTGTTTGTGAAGAACAAGGCTAGCTGTTTCCCCTCACAGCCTTTATGCTAAACTAATCTCCTCCTGGCTCCAGCTCTTTACTTAACAGACAGATGTAAGAATGGTATTGATCTTCTTATCTAACTCTTGGCAAGAAAGTGAGTAGGTGCATATCCCAAAATGTCAAACTAGTCCTGATAGATACAATTAAAAGCAGATATTCCAACTCAACCTTGAGGTGATCTAGAGCATCCTCACTCATGTTGATATATCTATCAGCTGACTAACACAATCTCTCTCCGTCAGATGAGGATGAATTGTCGTCTAGACCCGTTTACTACACCTTGAGCCTGGGGGACACTCAACAACCGGGTGAGACTCATTGTAATTAAAAACCAACAAACATCAGAGACGCCACCAGTTTTGTACTAAAGTAAGTGAAATGAGTGTACTAGTAAGTAAATGTTTGGCAACGCACTAACATAATTCAATTTATTTTCATAGCAGAGCCAGGAGTATCCAGCATCACAGCGATATCAGTTCCCTCAGCAACTTCACCAGAGGATGCCTTTTACTCTACAATCCAGTAGGTAAGACCGAAGGCCAGTAGTGGCTTTAATGCGGCATTCACCTTATATGGGATGGATGGTAGAGATTGGAAAGATTCGACATGTATGATTGCAGAATTGGTCATGTGAGGGTTGAAAAATACTATGCATTGGTAAAACACTATACAATATATGAATATGAACAAACCTTGGCTGACGATAGGCATCCATGTTTGCTTGGTTTTCAGGCACTTCTGTGTTATAAGCGTGTGGGAAATATCAGAGCTTTCAGAGTTTCCGAGACGTAATTCTGAGTCAGATGTTGATGTGAATGCTATTTAAAAGACACCATTTCCAACAGCATCTTCCCTATACGCTGTCACAACTTTGATCCTCATACTTTTCAAAAGAAGACAAATGTTCCATTTAAAAAACATTTTAAACCAATTGGGGAATTGTTGTATGTAATCATCATATTGTTTTATGATAACATCTTGAAGCAAGTTTTGGAGAAAAAAACCCACTAGTCTTAATTTTAAAAAGCTATTTTCAATTTGTAACTTGTTTCTTAAGACTCAAAACGTTTTTCACCACCTTGACATACTTTCTGTATATTTTATATGATTTATATTTGTTCTGTACATCCTGTGTGTCTTACAGGTTGCTGAGTGACAGCTGACTGAAGAGCAGCTTTAAAAGACATGTTAGCAACACCATGATATGAGTGAAAACACAAAAGTAACACAGTTACAATAAGTATTATTATTGAGATTGAACAAGCTATAAAAGGGAAAAGGTTTGCACCATTTCTGTTTACTGTATTACAAATATATTGTAATAATGTGGAAGAACAAACTGACTTACTTCTTGCTACAGCAAACATTGTGTATATTCATATTTAAGTATCTGGTTGTACATGTGGAGTTTAAAGCATTTCAGAATGGACCATTGTGGTTCATTGTCATGCGGTCTTCATCTTAGCTCGTCGGTTAACTAAAGCATCAAGCTCAGCTTATTATAGTCTAACAGTTAAACCAACTTGTCTGTTCACACGTATGTGAGAGCGCAGTTCTCAGGAACAGAGCTGCTGCAGCTTTTAATACTCTCACTGTGGTCAGCTGCTAACTTAATGGTGTTGCATCACTTTTATCTGAAGCAGACGCTCTGAGCTTCCTGTTTGATACGGTCTAAACGTCACTGATGAGAAGACGAGGAATAAATGTAACTGCTCTTACAGTGTATAAAGGTCATGTTCGACACGTCAAAGTGTATTTTTGTGTTTGTTCTGTGATACAAAACATCACTATTTTATTTTCTCAGGGGCTGATAGATCCTGCTTCAACACAGTGTGTTCTTGTATTAATGAATGAGGGGTTTAAGCAGTGTGTGCCATGATTAAGAGATGATTCATTTAAAGTGTAACTGTAAATTCAGCTAGACACGGGGGAGACTGACTGACACTGATTAGAGTCTTTTTATCTGAATTTCATGACGTAGACAGGTCCCAACCGGTCGACTCCATGTCAGCGTTGGCCTCGCAGGTTCAGGGCTGATGTAAAGCAGTAGATGGCGTGTTGAAATGCTGATTTTTACTATTTTTTTTAAGAAATGTCAATATTAACACCAGCACTGATGTGTTTCATCTCAGTACAGTGATATCATTAGTTTACAGCTCAAAATCAAAGCGGTAGCAAATTCAACAAAACGCAGCGCCATAGTTCCTGAACAGAATCTAAAAGCAAACTGATTTAAGCTGCAGATTAAGTTGTCAGTTTTCTCAACACCATAATCTTTAGCTTCCTCGCTGTTAGCGGCGCACGTCACAGAAATTTCAGTGACTTCATGTTTCTTGCCAAAATGTACCTTTAGGATTCGTAGTTGACTTCTCCCTGAGGTTTTTATTTACAGACTTTTTAATTAAAGAGCCAGATATTTTCTAATGCAGTTGTTCTTTTGTGATGGTGATTTAACCGGGAGAGTTTCATACCCATCCAAGTCGTAGAAGTGCTCTAACTGTGTGTCATAAAATATAGTCTGTGGGAAAAATGAATGGGACTTTTACTTCTAGAACCAGGGGCACCTCACACTTCTCTACAACTCTATAGCTTGTAAACTGGTAAGTTTGTTAAAAGTATTCTGAAGACTACACTTTGTAAACACCAAAATACATGCTGGTCAAAGTGAAAGTGTTTCTCTTCCTGGCAAACAGACGCGTTGGAGGTGCCACACCTTGATCTGTCCATCACTGGAAATATGACACTGAGTGAATGAAGTATGTGGTTAGCAAAGAAACTCCAAGATGATGCAATAATTGAAATAATGGTTTGTTAATTCCTCCTTTCAGTTCATTTTTGGCATTGTTGATGATGACGTTGATGTTGATGAGTTGTAGGTTTATCTGATCATGAGAACTGAGCAGTTGCTCTAGATCACCTGATTCTGAGGTATTGGTGAAAAATAAATACAAGGAACGATAAATAGCCTGGGGAATCATGCTGTCAAGCCAGTCAGATGAGGAAAAACTCCCAGCACCAAGTGAAAGTATATAAGAGGTCACCATTTCACTTCGGGTTACTGCAGATGTCGACTCCACAGCTCTCCAAAGGGTAAGAATCTGTCATTTTATTTGATATTTTATCTCAGACTATCATTAAAGTTTCACTATGAATGTATAAGCATAAAAATATATCTTAGTCTTTACTTTATGTAGCAGTAAATAAAAATAGAACATGAATAAAAACATAAGAAAAGTAGATCGCGAATTGCAACATACACAGTTAAGTTAGGGAAAAATATATTTTAAATATATAACGTACATTTAAAATATAGTAAAATCCTGTCAATTTAATCTAAACTTGGTGATTTACAATCAGAATCACATGAGTATATTTTTCCAAAGGTTTTCGGTGTACAGGATGTGAATAATATCATCACCAAATTGCATGAAATGTAAATGTATAAGCGAATGTCAATGACTAACTGCGTTAGACAGAGAAGTCAGGACTTCCCAGGAATTAAACATGTTGTTTGCTGTATTTTTCTCTTCCTCTTCGTCCTCTTCATGTCACCAAAGAGGGAAAGAAGACACACTTAATAACTGAGATGGATCTGCGTGAAGAAAAATGGAAATTCTGTGAGTATTTTATATCTAAATACATTTTGAAGACAGTTTCAATTTAAACATGAACTCTCTTTGAAACCCTTTATTTGTGACTTTTATTGTAATTGTCAGTCTGATCTGGACAGGCCAAGAGCAGGACACTGCTTTTACTAAGTAACTCCTACTATGAGTTTGGGTGTATGTATGAATGAAGCTCTCTGACAGTATTATATGTGCTGAAAGTGCACATTTCCTCTCGTCAGTTCCCTGATTTATTGCTTGTCAGAGATTCAGACCCACTGAAGACCAGTTCTGCTTTTCAGGTTTACACTGGTGAAGTTTGGAGTTAATCACTGTATCACGAGAAGAAGAAGAGAAGAGGTCATTTTTTTGCTGAGCATTACAGAAATATATTTTACATAGTGTCTGGAAGAATTACACTCGACCAAACAAATTCTTGCGACAGTGTCCGTAAAAGTGACAAGAAGGTCAAGTGTTCTACTAAACTTTGGTTCTATAAAACTCTGTAAGACGTGAGTAGGGGGGTTAACCAAATATCGCCAAATAAAGATTATGAATAATTTGATTAAAGGTCCCTGTTGGATTGTGTCTGTGTTTGTGTGTTTCCAGTTGCTGTCAGTGTGCTGCTGCTCACGCTGTACACCTGCCGTGCTGCAGCTGTCAGCCTGAAGGAACACCTGGCTGATTGTCTGGAGGACAAAGACTACAATGAGCTGCTGCAGACGGTGCAGAACGGCCTCCCACACACTAATGCATCTCATCATGTTGTTATTGTCGGAGCTGGCATGGCTGGACTGACGGCTGCCAAGCTACTGCAAGATGCAGGACACAAGGTGGATGTGCTATACGTGTTATTATAAAAACCACAGCACGACAAAGAACATTTTCTGTGTTATCCAACATTTTGTAGCTAGGGGCCAGCAGAATAACCCACTAGGGAGCCCCGTGGAAAAAATTAGCTGCAGGGCCCCTATTCAACTCCCCTAACCCCTGAAACCACATTAATTTGTGTCATTTGATTTTGACCCTCTACAATAAAGAGCCTCAATATCAGGTAAAAATGCAGGATCCCCTTTAAGACACCTGCTATCAGTTGATTTTAAGTGTTA
>LKNJ01009159.1:0-11690 GCA_002120245.1 Maccullochella peelii | reverse complement strand
TCCTCCTGCTCCTCCTCCTCCTCCTGCTCCTCCTCCTCCTCCTGCTCCTGCTGCTCCTGCTGCTCCTGCTCCTGCTGCTGCTCCTCCTCCTCCTGTTGCTCCTCCTCCTCCTCCTGCTCCTGCTGCTCCTGCTCCTGCTGCCCCTCCTCCTTCTGCTGCTCCTCCTTCTGCTGCTCCTCCTCCTCCTGCTCCTCCTCCTCCTGCTCCTCCTCCTCCATGCGGTGCTCAGCTGTATAGATGAATGTTGGCTGAACTTTTTTATTCATTTTCTATGCAGCTGAGCGTCCAATCAGCATCCAGCTGCTGTCGGAGCAGAGGATGATGGGAACCTGTGTGTGTGTGTGTGTGTGTGTGTGTGTGTTNTGTGTTGGGGAGGGGGGGTGGGGGGTTCTCCAGGTTTAACTGTGTGTGATGTTGTTGTTCAGTTCAGTGTGTGTTGTTGCCATGGTAATTGTGGTTTTGGGGGGGGGGGTTCTGGTTCTGTCGGCGACGGCCTGCTGGACAACACGTTGCTCCACTATTCATAAAATCTAAATACTCTGAGAGCAGCAAAACCCAGGGGGACTAGAAACCGTGAACCTGAGAACTGATTCAGGTCGGGTCCTCGTGTGTGTGTGTGTGTGTGTGTGTCCTGCTCAGCCCTGTGTTGTGTCTCTGCAGCCCGGAGGACTGTAATGTAAATCTGGACAAGCCGGTTCTGAGGAGGTTTGCGTAAGTACTGCTGCAGCCCCACTGCATGCTGGGAGCTGGAGGGAGGACAGCCGGGCTCTGCTGCTTGTGCCGGGACCTTGCTCTGTGTGTGTGTGTGTGTGTGTGTGTCACAGAGACTCAAACTGATGTTGGATTCAGTATGTTCAAAATCACTTCCTCTTCTTCAGAAAACAAACTAACTGATTAGTAGATTAAGTACTGGATCACTTCCTGCTGTCTTTTCAGTATGAAGCACAGAAAACCTCCTCCCCCTCTCTGTCTCCTGGTCCTGGTCCTGGTCTGTTGTCTCCTGCGGTTCAGATCAGAACAATAGAAACTCATAAACTTTTAACTATGTGATTTTTGGGATGCTCCTGCAGCCACTAAACACAGACGGGACAATACAGAGCTCTGTGGTCCCTCAGACCTGGACCAGGTCCACCTCCAGCTCTGTGGTCCCTCAGACCTGGACCAGGTCCACCTCCAGCTCTGTGGTCCCTCAGACTGATACGTACGATACCTACAAATGATCAATAGACACTAATGCTGACGTTTCCAACTGATTCAGTGTGAATATTAGATTTCCCCCCCGGTTATTTCCATGTATGAATAAAAACACTAGAAGAATCTGTGTGTGTGTGTGTGTGTGTGTACGTGTGCGTGTGTGTGTGCGTGGTGTTTTGTTTTGCTCGCTGGTTCTGGGTGCAGTCTAATCGCTGGGGTTGTGTGCCTGGAGCTGCTCTGGTTTTGGGGTTTTGCAGTGAAGGATAAGACGAACGTGTCGTTTGTTCTGCTGATCGAAGTGATTTGGAGGTTTGTGTGTCTCTGCTTTCACATGCTGCTTCTCCTCGTCGCGGTACGTGTGAAGTGGAGATTTAATGATGAAAAGAAACCGAGTATCGGCGACGGGACTGTCCTGCCTCAGAGGGTTCAGGAGGTCCCGCTCCATCCTGTTAGGATTTTTAAACCTCTGTCAGTAAAGCAGCAAATGAGTTTGATGATGAAGCAGCAGCATGTGAAAGAGATGCCTGTTTTATCTGACCTGAGAGTCCCAGACGTCTGGTTCCGCTGCATGTCGGCCATGTTGGCGTCTTCTCACGTGGTTTCCTGACCCCCCCCCCCTCTCTCCCTGCAGAGACACCTTCCTGCGCAGCCTGGAGGCCACACAGTGGGAGAAGAAGAGGAGAAGTAAACACCTCAGCCAGTCCGTGCTGTCCTCGTCTGATGACGTCATAACCCCGAGCCTGCAGCCCGCAGAGGAGGGCGGCGGTGTCCCGGCTGAAGAGCTGTCACATCAGGGTAAACCTTCAGAGTCAGCCTCATTCTTCACGGCAGCGTTTGTAGAATCAGTCAAATATATAAGGATCAATATGTTGCTGTGAGAGCAGCTGTTAAAGGTGTGTGTGTGTGTGTGTGTGTGTGTGTGTGTGTGTGTGTGTGTGTGCGTGTGTGCGTGCAGTCTCGACATCCAGCAGTTTGGACACAAACAGACGCTCGGACTCCCAGAATGACCCAGGTCAGAGACTACAGTTACCCACAATCCTCCTCTCCCTTGAAACAGCGTCTGTTTGCTGCGTCTAGCTGTCGCTGTAGATGACGTCATGTTTCATGACGCAGCATACAGGAGTGGAAGGCTTAATATTTATATAATATTATTATTACTTAATATTAGCCTGTTACAAATCTTTATCCTTTTAATTTGAGCACCAGTTTTACCGGGAATCTTGAAATTAGCTTTTTGCATGTATTTATCTCTTTACTGTATTTAATGAATTAAAGAGCTCGTGTTGCTTTGAGGAATAATTCTGGCTGAGTCTTGTTCAAACCATCATCTCTGATTGTTTTGACTTGTTGGTGGATCTTTATTAGCGGGCTGCCATCTTAATATGCTTTAAAAGTTCCCAAACAGTGACGTGGTGAGTCACAGGATCTGCAGCAGGACTGCTCTGGACCTGAACCAGATGCTGAGGACTCTTGAAGTCAGCAGCCACACAAACATCAGTTCCTCCTGACTACAGGAGGGTTTGTGAGCACGGCCCCAGCAGATGTTAAGATGCTTCAGCTTCAGCTTTATTGCCCCACAGGACGTTTGGTTTGCAGGCAGCCATTAAGCTCACAGGTCACAGGTCACAGCTGAGTGGACTGGGCTTCACCCACCAGAGAACAATAACCCAGCCTCAGAGCCAGGACCTGATGAAGCTACAGCAGCAGACGTCAGGATGGGATTTCAGGGGCTCGGGCTTCATTGTCTAAAAACAGTTTCCACAATGCTTTTAATCTGAAGGATGTTTACCAGCCTTCCTGTTAACTTCTGTCTGTCTGCAGCATCTTCGGAGCAGCGGCCGTGCAGCACTCTGTCCACTGACAAGAAGTTTGTGCTGGACATGCTCTACTCCAAGACCTCCACCACCGGGCCTCTAAGCCCGACCGCTGCTGCTCCCGACACCACCGAGGAAGAAGGGGGCTTCGTGCCTGGTGAGCGAGCGGACTGCTGCTGTCTGAACGGAGGTCTTCATGTTTAAGATGAAGACATCTTAAAATGATTTTAACAGTTTACTCCTTTACCTTCTAGAGTTTCTTCTGTTGTACAAATGTCGATTAAAGAGATGCCACTTTTTAAAGACAGTCAGGAACTGCAAAGTGTAGAATCGGCCCTTTGAACAGCAGAGGAGCCCGTCTCTGGTCTGAAAACTGTGGCAGAGTGAGACCTCTCTGTGTTTTCCTCCTCTCAGGTGGAGATCTGGGCAGTCGGGGTCGTGTGTTGGAGCGTCTGTCCAGCTTCAAAGCGCGCTCGGTCGAGCCGTCTGGCCCCAGTGAGGGCAGCGCCTCCCGCAGGGCGGAGCTGGAGGGGCTGGAAGGTTCCGCCCAGGCGGCTCTGGCTCGGCTGGCTGAGGAACAGCAGGTCCGAATAAACAAGAACTTCCACGCCTTCTTTATCTGTTCTTCTTCACTGGGTCTTTATATGTGATGATTACTATTGCTAAGCTGTGATTGGACAATCAGTGTTCAGGGGAGGGGTTTAGTGAACATATAATATAAAGTGATATATGAACTGTATATAAGACTGGATGTTCTGTTGACCTCCCTGATCAACACCATCAGAACCGTCACCTCCGGCAGCAGAGCAGCATCGACATGGAGAGCCACGCCCGCCGCCTGGAGACGACCCAGATGACCCCGCTGGGCCCTGGGGGCCCTGGGGGCCCCGCCGACGCCTGGGAGCAGCTGCAGCCAAGTGCCGCCGCCCTGCGCATCAAAGACCTGGACTTCTCCGACCTGCTGGACGAGGAGGACATCGACGTCTTGGACATGGACACCTTCGACTCCTCCTCCTCCTGCTTCTCTGGCATCCCTCCCCCTCCCCCTCCTCCCCCAGGCCTGGCTCATCCCCCTCCCCCTCCTCCACCAGGGGGTCTAGCCCCTCCCCCACCTCCTCCTCCTCCACCAGGTGCTCCTCCTCCTCCTCCCTCGGCGGCATCCTCTCAGAAGAAGAAGAAGACGGTGAAGTTGTTCTGGAAGGAGCTGAAGCAGGCAGACAGACCGCAGAAGTGCCGGTTCGGGCGGGGGACGGTGTGGGCGTCTCTGGACAAGGTGGCGGTGGACACCTCCCGACTCGAACACCTGTTTGAGTCTAAAGCCAAGGAACTGTCTGTCGCCAAGGTAACCAGGCCTGCTTAGCTGTGAGGACTACTAACAGATGCATTGTGGGTGCAGATCCGTCTCAGGGAGGAAGGTGTTAGAAGGCTGAAATTGTGATTGTTTAGATCAGGTTGCCAGGGCAACAGCAGGACGTTTGATGTGATTCTGAAATTGACAGATTATTGATTAAGTAAAGTAATTATCGTTGGTACGCATATTAACTTGATGTTTCTGTGAGCAGAAAGGACCTGAGACAAAGAAGTCTGAGATTCTGGTTCTGGACTCGAAGAGGAGCAACGCCATAAACATCGGTATGACCGTCCTGCCCGCTGTCCACGTCATCAAGACCGCCATCCTCAACTTCGACGAGTTCGCCATCAGCAAAGAGGGGATCGAGGTAAAGAGCACTTGCTGTCAGCAGAGGGCGTTGTGGCGGTGTAGCTGTAAATGGATCACAGCAATGATCTGTGTGATCTATTTAGACTGAAGTAGACTACCACAAACCTGGTTAGACTAGCACGGACAGGCTGAACCAGACTGAGCTGACCCCCCTCTGTCCTGAGCAGAAGATCCTGACCATGACCCCCACAGAGGAGGAGAAGCAGAAGATCCAGGAGGCTCAGCTGGCCAATCCTGACGTCCCTCTGGGCACGGCCGAGCAGTTCCTGTTCAGCCTGGCCTCCATCAGCGCCCTGACCCCCCGCCTGCAGCTCTGGGCCTTCAAACTCAACTATGAGGCTCTGGAGAAGGTAACACACACACACACACACACACACACACACAGNACACAGGATCTGGTTCTCATGGTCCAGTCTCATACTGTGAACTACACGGTACCAACATAAAACTAAAGGACCGAAGTACTCTGAGGTTTTTGGACTCTGTGTGTCTTCCAGACTTCCTGTCAGGCTGCACCGTGTTTGAACAATAAAAGTTTAAACTTGCATGTTTACTTCATGTACGCAGCAGAGTTCTGGACCGTGATCGGTGCTGTGGAGAAATGTTTTGATGAGCAGGACCTTGGTTTCTTTGTATGTCGTGCTCTGCCAGCATGCAACAAGGAGGCACATATACTGTACACATTCATTTCACCTGTAGAGGGCATTCACGCAAACCATAAAACACAAAGAAGAAGAAGAAGAAGAGGTGAAATGCGATGCAAGACGCTAATGTTTTTAGGACATCTTGCATCTCCTGTGAGGAAGGCAAGTCATCCTCTCACAGACCGGCCGTGTCTGTGAGGGGCTGCGTGATCTGTGTGTCACTTCAGATCAATGACTGTGATTAGACAGTGACTGTAAACATGTCTGATAAGATCCAGCAGGTGACACGCAGACTGGATAAAGACCTGTAACAGTGTGTAGTGATGATGTTCAGACTGAGTGTGTCGCCCCCTGCAGGAGATCGCAGAGCCGCTGTTTGACCTGAAGCTGGGCATGGAGCAGCTGGCCTCCAACCAGACCTTCAGGAGGATCCTGGCCACGCTGCTCGCCATCGGAAACTTCCTCAACAGCTCCAACGTGAGAGCAAAAACACTCCTCTACACACCTGAGCCGATAGAATTTACATAATAACATGAAAACACTCTGTAAGCTATGAGAAGCCTGCATTTACACCTCTGTTACCTGATGATGTCATGATTACATCTGAACCATAGCAGCTTTTATTGGTCATGTGCAGGTCAACAATACAATGAGATGTGCTGGACCAGGAGAACTGGTCCACTTAGCAATAACAGCACCAGCTAAGGAACATAAACTTAGACGAGAATAGAACTATAATGACTATAAACACTGTATAAATAGATTTATATGCCACTATATAAATAAAAGTGTGTACAGTATAGCACATGGGTGGGTATCAGCCATGACTGACGGTGCATTCTGGCACTTAAGCAGAGTTGAGAAGTTGACAGCCTGGTGGTAAAACCTGTCCTTAAGTCTGGTGGTGCGTGCAGCCATGCTCCTGTACCGTCTACCAGACGGTAACCAGGAGAACGTTCTGCAGGGTGGCCATGGTCTTTGATGAGTCTGTGTTCCTTCCGAAGGCACCGCTGTCCTCTCTGTAGGCCGTCTCATCGTTGTCCGTGATGAGGCCTAGTATCAGTGAAGAGCATTGTCACGTGTATTCCCTTTGTCCAGGTGGGTGAGCGCAGTGTGTGTTGGCATCATCTGTGGCCCCGTTTAGTCTGTATGCAAACTGAAAGGGGTCCAAGGTGTCAGGGAGGGAGGAGCAGATGTGGGTTTTGACTAGTCGCTCGAGCACTTCGTGATGACTGATGTCAGTGCAACGGGGCGGTAGTCGTTTAAACAGGAGTCTGCAGGTTTCTTAGGGACAGGAACCATGGCGGAAGCCTTAAAGAGGGTGGGGACCACGGACCGACTCAGGGACAGGTTGAAGATGATGATCAGCGCACACCCTGAGAGCCCGGCCTGGGATACCGTCCGGCCCCGGTGCTTTGCGGGGGTCAACCCTTTTGAAGGACCGTCTCACGTCGGCCGTTTCTAGGGTGAGCGTGGTGGCCTCCCTGCCCACATGTCGACACATGGCGGGCGCTGTGTTGTCCGCATCGAACCGAGCATAGAAGGTGTCGAGCTCGTCTGGGAGTGATGCGGTGCAGTTTACACTGACTTCAGTTATTACTGCTGTAATAAAGGTCAGAAAACCCAAATAATATGATCATCAATAACATACTGTGCATCAAAACAGGAAATAATCAATAATATGATCATCAATAACATACTGTGCATAAAAACAGGAACTAATCCACTTCATGTTACAAACAGCTTCTCAGATAGTGGAAACGTTAGTCCAGAATTGATCTTTGGGTTTGGCTCTGCAGACGGTCCTGCTGTCCCCCATCCTACTGAAGCCTGGAGATCCATTTCATTCACTTCTTTATTGTTGTGATCACAGATTAGATATTGATTTATCAGCATGTGGAGGAGGAACAGACTGATAAACGTGTTGTTTCTTCAAACACAGATCACAGATACAGACTGAGCTTCTGTTTCCACACTGCAGTTTTAACCACATACTGTGTGTGTGTGTATGTCTGTGTGTCTCTGTGTGTGTGTGTGTGTGTGTGTGTGTGTGTGTGTGTGTGTGTGTGTGTGTATATGTGCAGGCTAAAGGCTTTGAGCTGGGTTACCTGGAGAAGGTGGTGGAGGTGAAGGACACGGTTCACCGTCAGTCTCTGCTGCACCACACCTGCAGCCTGGTTGTGGAAAATGACCCAGAATCCTCTGACGTCTACTCCGAGGTCCCGGCCATCACCCGCTCCGCCAAAGTACGGCTCTGCTCTGTTGGAACTTCACCTGTCTCCCACACTGCTGTGCTGTGAGGGAGATGGGTGGTGACCAGGTTAGTTGTTTTTTCCTCCAGGTGGACTTTGAGCTGCTGTCGGAGAACCTGGTCCAGCTGGAGAGACGCTGCAAAGCATCATGGGACAACCTGAAGGTGGTGGCCAAACATGAAACCAAAGCGGCGCTGAAGAACAAGATGACGGACTTCCTGAAGGACTGCACGCAGAGGATCATCATCCTGAAGGTGGTCCACAGGAGGGTCATCAACAGGTACGCACACACACAGAGACACACACATACACACATACAGGTATAATACATACATTCTGTCCAGAATGATGGACAGCAGTCCCCCCCCCCCCCAGGTTCCACTCCTTCCTGCTGTTCCTGGGTCAGCCGTCCTCCTCGGTTCGGGACATTAAGGTCACCAGTTTCTGTCGGATCATCAGTGAGTTCTCTCTCGAGTATCGCACCACCAGAGAGCGAGTCCTCACCCTCAAACGAAAGCGAGCCGTTCACAGAGAGAGGACCAAGACCCGAGGCAAGATGATCACCGAGGTAAACCTCCTCAGAGACCCACCGGGGGTCAGAGGTCACCAGCAGGAGCATGACCTGCATGGTTTCATTCAGTGTGTAATGTTTGTTATACTATATATTTTATATCTGTACTGTAGATTTTATTTTTTATGCATTTAGTGTTTGGAGCAGTTTTTTTTCAGGATGCTTTGAGGGATTTGGTTTTTGTAACCGCTCTGTTTCAGTCCAGGGTGGGCGCCTCTCTCTGAACTAATCTCAACCCTTCCTCCTCCTCTCTCAGACGGAGAAGTTTTCGGGGGCGGTGCCTCATCAGGACTGCCTCTCCCCCGTATCCATGGCAGCGGAGGCGGAAGCGGGTCAGGAGGAGCACGAGAACATGAAGAACCTGCTGATCAGCAGCAACAGCCTGAGTGTGGAGCAGAGGGGCCTGAGACGCTCCAGAGCCGTCCGCAGTAAGACCGCTTCCTCTGAGCGTGCTCACTTCAGCTCCTCTAATCCTAATCAGGTCCTTTCACACCAAGTCACAAATCTTTCATCATGATGAATCTTTCACAGACTGAAGTCTCTGGAACAACACGAGGATGACAGGAAACAGATACCTGTCCGCTGCAGACGTGGTATTACCTGAGGACAGATTGTGTTCTGACTGCACATGGTTCCTGACATGAAATACAGTCCTGGTAGATCCCTCTGTATACAGTCCCGGTAGATCCCTCTGTATACAGTCTCGGTAGATCCCTCTGGTAGATCCCTCTGTATACAGTCTCGGTAGATCCCTCTGTATACAGTCTCGGTAGATCCCTCTGTACTGTGTGTTTCTGCTGTTTACCTGCCGTTGTCCTGATGAAAGGTGAAATGAGTGACACCGTGAGAACTTTCCAGAGCAGGAACATCCTGTCTCATGGTGTTGTAAACCTGTGAGCAGTGATTTGTGTCTGATAGACCTTCAAACTCATTCATCTGTTGCTCAAACTGGATCCTATTTCTGCTCCCTGCACCGTTTCAGGTTTTCAGACAAAACGTTCTTCTGTTTGATTTCATCAGGACAGAAAACAAAAGGACACTGTGGCTTCCTTAATACATCTGTTGGGGCTCTGTGATCCTGAACCCTGTGTGTTAGCCCAGTTCTGGTTCAGGTTCTGATTCTGGCTCTGGTTCTGGTTCTCAGGTCTCGGCAGGGTGAGTCCGTCTGAGATGTCTGTAGCCAGAGAAGACGGGACCAGCTCCCAGGACGACGCCACAGATGAGATCATGGACCGACTGGTCAAGTCCGTTACCCGGAATCCCTCAGACAGACCGTCCAGCCCCAAGACCCGAAAGCGGTCCCGACTGAACAGGAAGTCATGTGAGTACGCGGCCTGATGGGACGCTGATTTAACATTTAATACTCACTTACTAAGTCCAGTTTTGTACTTTAGATTCTAGTCCGGGGTCTTTAATGTTGGACCGTTGCTTTAGGAGTTTTTGGGGGGACACATTTTAAGGAACTGTTTGGGTCACAAGAGACAAAAATCACTTTGTGCAACTAAACGTTTCTTCTAAGGAAGTTTTGCTCCCTTTTTTGAGGAAACCCTGAACTTGAGACACTTCCTACGATCAGCGGATCAGTAGCAGATCAGACCCAGCCTGTTGGCTTTGTTTCTGGTTTCTGGGTCTGTTCTGTAGAGGACCGAGACCTCAGAGCCTCGGCAGGTTCAGTCTGGTTCAGACTCGGTGTGTTGAGGCACAACAGCAGCTCTGTGTCCAAAACAGCTCCATATCTGTGTTTTCACTTCCTCACTAAATCCTGTCCCAACAGATAATCCTCCTCCTGCTGCTGTGGAGGGGGGGCGCTCGGATCCTCCGCAGACACCAGACCCAGAACTTATTAAAACTGTTGGTGTGCTGTGACACCTGGATCACTAACATATAACATGTGTGTGTTGCAGTGAGGAGGACTCTGAAGAGCGGTCTCAGTCTGGACGTGGTTCAGGCTCTGGGACTCAACAGCAAGACAGGAGACAAAGTCTGAGCAGAGACCGATCGATCAGTTGGTGAACACTATTGATCCAAGAGACTGAAGTGTGTTTGGAGAACCATCGACCTGTTTTCCTCTGGTTTCTGGTTTCACGTCCGTGAATGTTTCTGAATTTGACTCAAAGAAATCTGAGTGGTGACGCCGACGCGAGGACGGTTAAACATTTCTCCCCGAGTGACTGAAGTCATGTGGTCGTTAACGTGAACACATCGACACACAGCGAACGCTTCAGACAGACGAGTGAAAGTGTACCCGAGTTCAAACTGCCGCCATGTTTCTATAGTAGCCCACAGCAGACAAACCATGTATTATCAGCCCCCTAAATCCTGCACATTGCTCCTTTAAAGTGGCCCTGAACTCCTCCAGCGGTTTAACTTCTCGCCTTCCTGCAGTGATGTACAGGTGTACTCCAAGACGCTGTGACATCACTGCTGGGTGTGGTTACAGGTGCAACACCTCTGAGCTCACCTGCAGCTGTTCAGCCTGCTGTTTCCCTGTTTCTTTGCGTCTCGTGTTGTATTTATTCGCAGTTTTCCTGAATGCGACACAGTGAAGAAGTTTTCTGACTCTGAACACATTACAGATTCACTGCAACAGTGAAGGGTTAAACTCCCATGGGAGCAAAAACACACCTTTATTTTGAACATTTTCCGTCCTGGAAAATAAAATTAAGTCCTTAAAGTTTTTGAAAAACGTTGATTTTTAAGCCAAATCTAGGACCTTGTCGTGAAACTGTTCTGGAATTATTAATTCGGATTAAAGTCATGAAACGACGGGACCTTTAAACTTTCTACACTTATTTATTCATTTAGCATTTAAATAGTTCTATTAAAGTATGAGTGGAAGGCTGTTACTGTTGTTACAACATTACATTTAAATGTTAAAGCAGGACACAAAATCTGAACACAAAGAAACAATCAGCGCCTTGAAATATTGTTTTTAAATCTTTTTAAAATCACTTTCAGTTGCAGAACGAATTAAATATCCTGACTGAGTTCAGTCTTGGTCTGCTCTGGAGTCCTTGAAAGTCCTTGAAGAGTTTGAAAAGTCAGTGTGAATGTTTCCTGTCACCAAGTTTCAACTAAAAAATCACAAAAATCACTAACGTCACCTGTGTGAGTGTTAGTGTGTGTCTGTCTGTGTGTGTGTGTGAGTGTTAGAGTGTGTGTGTGTGTGTTACTGTGTGTGTGTGTGTGTGTGTGAGTGTTAGAGTGTGTGTGTGTGTTTCTGTGTGTGTGTGTGTGTGTGTGTGTGTGTGTTACTCTGTGTGTGTGTTACTGTGTGTTACTGTGTGTGTGTGTGTTACTGTGTGTGTGTTACTGTGTGTGTGTTACTGTGTGTTACTGTGTGTGTGTTACTGTGTGTTACTGCGTGTGTGTGTTACTGTGTGTTACTGCGTGTGTGTGTTACTGTGTGTGTGAGTGTGTGTTACTGTGTGTGTGTGTGTGTTACTGTGTGTGTGTGTGTTACTGTGTGTGTGTGTGTGTTACTGTGAGTGTTAC
>LKNJ01009155.1:0-12141 GCA_002120245.1 Maccullochella peelii | reverse complement strand
TTATAGAATAGATTTTAAGGTGCTGCTGCTAGTTTATAAATCGCTCAATAATCTTGGGCCAGAATACATCTCTGATGTCCTGGAAGAATACAAACCCAGTAGGGCACTTAGGAAGCAGTCAACTGGTTGTACCTCAAGTCAGAACCAAACAGGGTGAAGCAGCTTTTAGCTACCAAGCGATTAAGCAATTTAGAGGTGTTAGATGTAGAGTCAAAAAGGGCTAGGGCCATAAATCATGATGATTTTGTGGATGTGTTTGCCATAAGACACATAGGCGAATAAAGGTGTATTGAAAAGTATGTCTTCAAAAAGACAGCAACAGGTGAATAAAGGTGTATTAAAAAGAATGTAGCCTAATAAAGTAGGAATATGAGTAGGTTGTGAGTAGTCTATAGTAAAATGTACATTGTCCATGTTAATGCTTTTTTTGGTTTTTTATTTTTGGACATAGCTTATATTTGTTTACAAAAAGACAGCAACAGGTGAATAAAGTTGTATTGAAAATAATTGGAGGCCTCTGTGTGGTGTTTTTAAACTTGAGTAGGTTTGTTCCCAGTAAATGTTTTGTTCCTTGAAGTCAATGTACTTCTTCAAATTTAAGCTGTATATTTGTCCTTTTAAGGAAAAGTATAAAACATGTATATACAGATACATAACACATTAAAACAGGACTGTTGTGGAACTCAAAATGTTAACTGTACCATTATTTGTCAGTGCACACCAGATAGCTAGTAACATTAACCGTAAAATGATAAGCCAAAGTATATCAGTAATTGATTCCATAACTCTCATATTGACATAGTTTTCAACTAGTGTCTATACTACAACAACATAATTGAAATCCAGTTATGGCTTTTGGTTTTGGTGTGCCACCCCTATGAAACATTTCTTGGGGTGCCACAGACAGCAATGTAGATTTACTAGGTATTCCATGGGCAGGGATGGTCACCTAGCTGGAGGTCGTGCTATGTTAAACAAGCCCCATAGGTTGTCACGCAAATCTGACTGGCTGACTGGTGATAGATGGAGCAAGAAAAAAATGGTAATTTCTCATATTTAGTGTGTCTCTAGACACATTAATGTTGAAAAGCCATGGAAAAGTGCATTTTGCATAATATGTGACCTTTAAAATGACTGAGTGTGGTAGAACTACAGGACTGAATATTGACACTGACAGAGTGCCAGTATTTTTTCCCATAAGAACTGATGAACTTCATCCTCTGAAAAAGGCCATGAGATGTGGTTAGAGCTTCAGAAACACCAAGTAAGTAGACCCTGTGTTAATAAATGTTTTGTCAGGCTGCTATTTTTAAGGGTAAAAAATGAACCTTCATGCTCAACTCTCCAGTATTACATAATAAAGAAGAAAAACATTGAGAAAAGCCAAAAATTAAAAACAGTTTATGTAGCAGAAATATGTTATCATCTGATATCATCTGGTGACAACTCAGATTTATCTTGTTACCCTTTAGGGATCCTGACCTCCAGGGGGTGTTCAGAGGGGGGTGCTGGAAGCAAAATTTTTGAAAGGGGGGCGGTGAGGTGTTCTTGGGGAGTGTTTGAGTTTACACCAAAGATTCACGAAGAGAGGAGTTGAAACTTGCAAATAAATACGGTCTACAACATGCTAAAACCTGTCGGTTTACACCACCAATGCGACTAGACGAGACAGTATATAATTTCCATAGCAACGATAGTCACTGTCAGCTTTCTGTAGCGAAGCTCCATGCTACCTTCACGGGAACGGGACGTCAGAAAGTCTATAGAAGTCCAGAGAGAGTTGTTAGATCGCCAGGATAGAAGCCCTGTACAGGACTCTCTGGACCAGCTCTTCGTTTCAAAGAGGCCGAGTCTATAGTTCTACGGGATCTTGCCCTATTAGAATTTCTAAAGACTATTTAAGCTGGTGTCGAAGAAACTCACCTAGCTTCTCACTGCCTTCTTCCGAACGTCTACCCTACCTCCCCTGGTAATTCACACCTGACTGAGTAGGCACATTTGTTAGAGTAAATCCCCAGACACGCCCATTAACAGCAGCTTACCTCTTATAGATCTGAGCACTTGGTAAGTTGCTAGGTTGGGTTTTAAAGGCTCGGAACTTAAGCCCTAAGGGTCTGTTTTATAATATTATAGTGGACAACAAAATTAAAATAACCTTTTAGAGCCTTAAAGTTGCTGAGCAACCAGTTACTTAATGTTTTACAGAAGTTTTCAGTTTTTTGTTTTCAGAAGAAGCTTATTTTAAAGGAACACTAGAACAACTCATTTTACTTTGCTTTACTGGTTATATTTATTGCAGGAATATTGGCAGGATTATAGCAACAGCTTTATAAATCAAAACTTAATCAGTTACAACAATAATCAAAATCATCACTTTCTCTCATCTAAATCTAAATCCTATCCTCTTAACTTATCTGGTTTTTAGGAGAAGGGAAGTTTAGCAATGGCCTTATGCCAAACATCCATCAGCCACGGAGAAAGAGTCCTCTTTGGAAACCCCAACTCAGTACAAAGTCAGAGAAGTCCTCGATCGTCTTCCTCTGTTGTCAGCCGGGAAAGCGTTGGTTTCCCTGCGCTAATGTTCGGCCAGCCACGGCCCGCTCGCTGAGTCAGTCCCTCTCGATGTCCTCAGTCGATGTGGCTGATCCATCAGGGTCCTTTGGGATGTTGGCTGTGTGCAGTCTTCAGTGAAGTCCTCGCTGTCCGTCCCGTCCGCTCTGAGCTCTTCTCCTCGGAACTCTGTCTTTTATTCTGTCTCATGCAGTGCATCTCCTGATGCACACTTCAGCCAATGATAGATCATTCAGTTGTCACATCTCCTGATGCACCCTTCAGCCAATTATAGATCATTCAGTTGTCACATCTCCTGATGCACCCTTCAGCCAATGATAGATCATTCAGTTGCAGAAAAACAACTTTTTGCTGATTCATGCCTCTTTCAACACTCCGGGTATTTTTCCAATCCCCCCTCCTGGCACCCTTTTGTCCTGAAGTCACCTAACTAGATGTCATACTGACCAGGTCAGGCCATACTGGCCTTGATTACACAAGCCAAATGTCAACACTTTGTATTGCAACATAACTCAGTGCATTCAGTATTACACACAAGATCACAGATACTTCTCTTAACCCTTCATTTTACCAGATACATTTAAACTTTTAATTTACTTCTCTTTATCTTTATTGATTAGTTACATAGTAAAAACAATCACTTATCTTCATTTAACGATATGTTGTGTTCAAGTGTCCTGATTTGTGCTGCTTTAAAGTCCTGATTTTGTTGACTATTGAAGGCAAAGTTCTGGGGTCTCAATCCTACTTGACAGAGTCTATAAAATTTCACCAAAATGCCGTTTACTGGGTCAACTCGGGAAAATGGACACTCTCTTCCTTGGTATTCCCTGTGGACGAAATGAAGAGTTTCTTTCTCTTGAAAGCATTCATTTCTACACCGTGAACGCCGTGTTATCGCTGTGGTTACAAATTTACAAAAGGGATATTCCGCTGTCTGACTTCCCGTGAAAGCTACTTAGCATCTAGCATCCAAACACACACTTTATTGGCATGACTGCATACAAGACAACGTTGCCAAAGCATATTAACACAAACTATACAATCATAATAAACATAAACATTCTTTAAAACAATATTAAAACCAGACACATTCCACCTGACGAGCTGAGTCACAGCAACCCCATCAGCCAGCTTGATTCCAGCTGAGATGGGAGTTTAGCGCTGCAACTTTTCTCTGCAGCCTTCTAAAACAGTATATGAATAAAAGGAAATGTGAAATCCCAAAACATTTACCAGGTTTAATTTACCTGGAACAGCACAAAATAATGTCAGACCAAACTCCATTCCAAAATCTGCTGAATTAATTCTGCCCTATTTAATGCCAAAAAGTCACATGTTGGCTAATAAGTGACATGTGCATTATAAACGTAGACTAATTAGCAATAAAACAACCAGCTCAAAATCGGATAGTCTAAAAATCTGCACCGAGAAAAATTTGGTGGTTACACTCATTGCAGGTGTCTGAGGCTCTTACCGATGACTGCCTTCTCATTTACACCAACCACCTGAGGATGGTTAAGGCCGACATGGATGGGTGGTGCAGCCCTTTCAGGCGGACCTGACAGAATGCGAGCCCGCTATCCAGGTGCATCTTGTCGACATCCAGTGCGACAACGAGACCTAGGCTACTTTCTGCGCCTCTGGCTGGGGCAGCATGTGGGTCAAATATGCACAGCGTTACCCGGCTCTCTGGGAGAAGACCAGGCTGCTACTTCTTGCTTTCCCAACAACATATACTTGAGCAGGGATTCAGCCATGTCCTCCACATGCAGTCCAAGTACCGCAATCGCTTCTCTCCAACCCGCAGTGCTGCTTTCGTTTGAAAAGTTAAGATAAATCTTTGTGTTTTTTTCCAGTAGCCTCAGACTTTTTCCTTAGGCTGCTCTTGTTTTCCGTTGGAACAATTAATAAGAATGGTCTTGTTTGGCATTTCTGATTGGCTGTTATCTAGCCTAATTAAAGTTTGAATGTCAAATTTCTAACTGTTGTATTTGTTTAACAGTCATGAATAAAATTTCTGGGAAACTAATGATAATGTTATTCCAACTGTCCAGTTAAAATCAAATCTGTGATTTGGCATTTATTGACATGCTTTTTTAATGATATAATAACATAATAATAATAATATAAATAAATAAATACATATAAATATAATAAATAATATACATAGTATTCACAATACTAATCATCAGCATTCAATGACATACTTTTTTAATGATATAACGCAGAAAAATAATCAACATTAATATTCAGGGAAGACAATTCGCCTACATTTTATTTGATTGGGGGCGGTAAGGGTTTTCATTAATGTGAACCTTTTGGTCCTCCAAATAACCTCCGTTCTTTGGGGGTTTACATGATGAACAGTGTAATTTTTTGAATTCCTAAAAGAGAGCTGGAGGCTGAGCAGGGATGCCGTCCTGAAGCTAAAACTGTGTGAGAGCTGTGGCCAAAAAAAAGCCTTCATTTCTTAATTTGTTCACTGAAGCAATCAGCTGCATGTTTCTGTGTTTTATGACAAGTGTGATTCTTGGGAAGCTAATGTTGAAACCATGTAGGGTTAATTGATGCAGTAAAAGGAACTCTCTCTAATGGCTCTGCCACATTGGGCAGAAAGAGACTCCATAAATAATTTAGGAATTATCTTAAATGGCATCGCATGGCGGTCTGTTTAATTGGAGCGATTAGGTCAGCAACAGACCTGAGAGTGAACAGCAGGAGACAGGGAAACTGTGAGGAAAACCTTACCTTTATCACTATAATGTTATATTTCTGCTTCTCCTTTCACATTTGTCTTTTTCTCTTTGTGTAGTTTTTGTGGACAGTTGCAGGTAATGTTACAAATTTGGTTCATTGCAGAATTTGTCTAATAAAATGCATCCCACAGATCACAATTGTGACCGCATGTTTTTTTTCTTTTTCTTTTTTTTCTGGAAGCTCTGAAGGTGTTGTTGGCTTTGGGCAATAAATGTAACTTTTAAATGAAAGAATAGATTGTCTTGATTAAAATTTATCAATGCCTTGTGACTAGTGTGAAAGGTCACATGACTAGATCAGTTTACTTCCTGCTTGCACCTCTGGAGAAGAATTGAAAATACAGGTTTTGGCTGTTAATCCTAGTCATCATTTGTTTGTTTTTACACAGTTTAAAACTATGTGTTGGACCTCATAAACTTATCCCCCACTTGTGTAGTGTTCGTGATAGTGACGGGAGTACCAGGGTGAAACAGACCATTTGCCAGGTAGACTACAGAGGTGAACTATCTGGAGGATGAGGCAGATGTTCATGAGAAGCAACAGGTGTGCCCCACCCCCCCACCATCCAAAAAAGGAGATGCCCTGTGAAAAATTAGACCCCATAAAAATACAGAAAACATCTCTTCAAAATATGGAAAATAGGAACAGGGTTTTTAAAAGATCAAAACGACCGGCCACATCCAAGATTCCACATTTCGTGACCTATGGCCCACCTGCAGCAGAGTGCATAAAGCAAACTAAACCTGCAGTTGATTTGTTCCTGTTGATGTAACAACTGTCACTCAGGATTCTGCAAGAGGTGATGGAAAATCTCAGTTTCCATAGATGCAGATGGTGTGACAAGCGTACTGTATATGCATGTGAGAAGTGTGATGCACCTCTCCACATTAAGTGCTTTGAGTGTTTTCATGGAGTGTGAAGTCTAACCAATGAGCTGTGGTCTACTGATTACTCAAATTTGTTGAAACTATGTTATGAGACTGTGAAATAAGTACATTGTTGTCACTGAGAGTACCCTACAGTATGTACCTCCCTAGTACATTTTGCACTGCGTTTCAAAGGCACAGTGCTGCTCTCACATGTTGTTTGTTTTTGAAATGAAAATGTTTTTTTATGTTTTTTGTTTTTTTTTACTTGAACTTGTTGGATGATATATCTGGCTCAGCTTCTGGCAATGATGTTAGTCACTGTTAGGTCAATTTAACTCAACTACTTCACCCTGATGGATTAAAAGAAAAACATTCACTTTTATACTGTTAAAATGTAACATTAATGGTGTAGTGTTATTAGTCTTACACAGCAGCACCAAATACCTGGGTCTTAATACGCATGTGTGTAAATTGAAGTAGAGCTATGACACTCAACTTCAGCTATCAGAAATAATTAATATTTATATTAAATAGCAGAATTTAACTAACATTAAATTCACCTCGGGGCACCACCCTTGAAAAAGGGAAAAAGATTGCCAATTAATTAATTCAGTCTCAGTCTAAAGGTTGCTACAGAGCTCTTGACTTGTGTACAGTGACCTTAATACTTAATACACACAAACCACATAGTGATCAAGTTCTTTATGAATGAAAGTTTATTAAATTACTAACTACACATACAACTATAACTACCAGACAGACAAATTAATAAATGCAACCAAAAATGAATCAAATGAATATGCGTAGGATCAAAGTAATGTCATAACCATACACAATAAGATTTATAAATGAAACAAGTAAACTAAATAAGCTTAGAAAGAACTAAGAATCAAATCAAATGAGTACATAGCGATGAACAATTAATAAACGTATGAATGAAATTCTGAATACAACGACAGACAATTAAAACATGAAATGAAGACCAGTGTATACTGGATGAAGCAGTGAATGATTAGTTGGCAAGTTGTGTTAACTCGTGTAAACACAGGGGATCACTAAGTGGATAGCTTTAACACTGACCAGTGAAATCACCTTAATGCATCGTTCAGCAGCTGAGAGGTTATTAGGAAGCAGAGTGAAACATTTTAGGTTACTTATCATGATTATTGAAGGATGATCCTACTCCTGATCTAACGCTAAATTACTTTAGGTAATCTATAGCATCAACCCCAATATTATGAAAGTAAAGTTTCACCTGATGGTTCAGATAGCCAGGGCAAACATCTCTCCGGAAGGGAGGAGGGAGAGACATTTCTCGTGTGGGCCCATTCTGGAGCTTTCGGGCCTCCTCGGGTGTGCTCGTCCCCACGCGGCAACTCGGCTCGAGACGCCGGTCTCTACGTCAGGCATCTTCGGGGTGTGTTAAATCCCTCGTAGCGATTCGGCTTGAATCAGGTTTTCTCTCTCTGTCAGCAGGGAGTGGAATGATGACATCTTCACACACCCCCACTTGGCTGGGGTGTGCAGGATTCAGAGTTTCTTCAGTTCTAACTTTGTGGTGTTAGAACACAGATGTGGAACAATCTTCTTTCAGACAGTTCTTGCTTCCAAAGTTGGCTAGGTGAGGCAGAGGGCCTTCAGCAAGTTCGGTGCTGTTTGGATACAGCTGACGGGCAATCTTCTGGGCCCACTCGGTATAGGCCAGTGGTCAGGCTCTAAAGAGCAGAGCCATGCGCAGGTCTCCGGACNTAGATCTTAGGGTGTCTTCTTGTCTTGTAGTCTTCTGTAAAGGGAGCGTCGATGTCTGATGTCCATGGCGGGAAACTTTACTCCACCCACCCTAGATCTATTATATCTTAACTATTTTCTTTGTTGTAATTTCTTTCTGACTAATTAATTTAGTTAATAAAGTTGATCACATGTCTAGTGCTTCCATAATTAATAGCGTGGCATTCTCTGCTGCAGAACAATACCAAACACCTTATAAAGACAGTCAGACAGTGATAAACCAGATTTAAAAGGCCGTTATAAACAACATGTTATTGTAACACCACACATACANCCACCCTAGATCTATTATATCTTAACTATTTTCTTTGTCCTAATTTCTTTCTAAATAATTAATTTAGTTAATAAAGTTGATCACATGTCTAATGCTTCCATATTTAATAGCGTGGCATTCTCTGCTGCAGAACAATACCAAACACCTTATAAAGACGGTCACAGACAGTGTTAAACCAGGTTTAAATGGCAATTATAAACATGTTATTGTAACACCACACATACATATTTACCATATCTGTATACAGTATATATGCATAGGTGTACCTGTATGCACAGCAAATTGGTGAGTGAATCAGAATAAATTCAATATATACCAGGGATCCTTTGATCACAGAGAGGTCTGGATTAGTGGATGGTTGTAAACCATTCCTGTTGGTTCAGTTTCCATTTTACCTGCATCAAAATCAGCATGTTAAACATTAAGCTTCAGTACTTTTCAGAGGGTTAGTTAAACACAGCATATTGATTAATATACATTTAATTCAGCATGACAAAGTCAGTTCCTTTGTTCTTGTGTCAAGAGTTCAGAGTNGGATACAGCTGACGGGCAATCTTCTGGGCCCACTCGGTATAGGCCAGTGGTCAGGCTCTAAAGAGCAGAGCCATGCGCAGGACAAGGCCGATAACACTGAGTATACAAGCAAAGAGCATGTACACGAACTGGAACAAAAACTGAACACAACTCCTAGATCTTAGGGTGTCTTCTTGTCTTGTAGTCTTCTGTAAAGGGAGCGTCGATGTCTGATGTCCATGGCGGGAAACTTTACTCCACCCACCCTAGATCTATTATATCTTAACTATTTTCTTTGTTGTAATTTCTTTCTGACTAATTAATTTAGTTAATAAAGTTGATCACATGTCTAGTGCTTCCATAATTAATAGCGTGGCATTCTCTGCTGCAGAACAATACCAAACACCTTATAAAGACAGTCAGACAGTGATAAACCAGATTTAAAAGGCCGTTATAAACAACATGTTATTGTAACACCACACATACATATTTACCATATCTGTATACAGTATATATGCATAGGTGTACCTATATGCACAGCAGGTTGGTGAGTGAATCAGAATAAATTCAATATATACCAGGGTTCCTTTGATCACAGAGATGTGTCTGTCTTTCTCCTCAGAGATGGGCGGGGAAGATCAAGTGACTGGGACTGGAGAGAAAAGGGTTACTGTAGCGCAGGAGGAGTGGCTGGAGTCAGAGTCAGTGAGATCACTGGGACAGGTGGAAAAGTCAGAGGGCATCTAGTGGACAGGTAGAGAATGGCAATGAATGGGTTTGGGGGAAGTGGGAATGTGGCTGGAGGGAGCGACAGAGTGGCAGAATGTGACATTTTCCTTCTCTTACATTAAAGTAATTGGATATTTTTTGGTTTTAACTGACAAGACATTTGACCTTGAGCTCTAGAATATAGTGACTGGCATTTTTCAGTGTTTTCTGATGTTATGTAAACCAAAGGATTAATTGATTAATCATTTTGTAGAATGATAGATTTTTTAGATTGGATGCACCAATCTAGGTTTAGAGCATGTGTGTGTGTGTGTGTGTGTGTGTGTGTGTGTGTGTGTGTTAAAGACTCATCTTCCTGGTTTGATTTTTTACACTGATTATTTTCTTTGGTATTAATTTGATTTGGCTTGTGGTAGTTTGTTTTTCCATTCTTATATTGTGATGAGATGATTGTTCTGAATGACAAAATTATGTAGCTGTCTGTAGACTTCATAATAGATTCATACCAGCCAGGAAAAAAATCATTTGGTGCCCATGCTGTTATCTAAAAATACCCTATTATCCTGCTGACAGCTGAAAATGTACTGACATCAGCACCTCTAATCTCACATGAAATCACAATTCAATATAACTGACAAATCTTCAGCCAGCAATCTTGGTGATGATATACTATACATACTACAAAATACTCAAAATATTGGCTAAAGGAGACACTGTCTCAAGCAAAATCATAGCAGGAAGTTTCCAGCCATGGAGGAACAAAACTTCCTGATCCGGAGCAGATTGTGATATAAAAAGGCAGGAGTATCCAAAAGTTGCACAAGCTACTCAAGTGGGACTTTGTGTGAGCCCAGTTGGTGTTACAGTGTAGCTTTCTGACAGTGTTTAGCAGATTTCCACAGTCAAAGCCACAGATTCACCCCCTGCCCTCTGGATGTCTGCATGCTCTGCTCTGCCAACTTCAAACTGTCTTGCAAGTTTCTCTGCTAAAGAAAAAAGCCAGTGTAACAATGTACGAAATGTAGATTTTAAACTTTAATCTACATTTCAATTAAATATAAGCTACAGCAGTGAGGGGAATTCAGTATGAATGGAGAGTCTGACCAGAAAAGGGCCAAAATGTCATGGTTTCTGGGGTAAAGATTATTATGAGTCATGTTTGTCTGATGATGTGCATTACGAGTGTATTTTTGACTGTGTAGATTTAAAGTGGCATTCTTGTTGTGTCTGTTGCATCTCTGCACCCACAGTCTCACAAAGATGCCTGTCAAGAATAGCCTGCCTACTCCTATATATAAATCTGTGTTTATTTATAAGGCTGTTATTATATAGTAGGGGTGTGTAAGGTGTAATACAAATTTCACAGTACGGTATATACCTCTGTTTTAGGGTCAGGGGTTGGTACATTTTAGGTACAGCAGGGAAAACAAAAAAAATGTAGAAAATATAATTTTTGTCATTTATTTGGAAAAATGTAAACATTCAACAGGGGCTCATTGGCCATAATTCTTACTGTAACAGTTAAAGCACTCAAATACTGGCATATTGTCAATAAGAAAAAAATAAATAACAAAATAAACAAACACAAATGTCAGTCAATGCTCCATTGTAAGACTCTGACCTGCTGATACTTCCTGAACAACTGCAGCTTGCGCTCATTTATACAGGGCAGGCACAGCGGACTGACAAAAATGTGTGAAGTGAAGTCCCATTGCAGCAGGGCTCAAGCACTTTGACCTTATGCTTAAATTCTATATTCTCTACGACCGTATGGTCTCATATCTGCAGTGATAAATACTCCTGCAGCATTAGTTATTACCTTAGCACGGTCTGAATCTGCAGTGAGAGGCTACCTGAATGCTGTGGAGAGAAGGACTCACCTTCTAGTCTGGTTTTGTCTTCAATCCGCTAATCGACACATTCAGGTGTGTAAAATGACATGTTTGAACTGTTTCCACAGACATACCCGACTTCAGCTCAACAATGTTGGAATACAGTTTGACACTAATGGCTGCCCATTTTTGCTGTAACTAACCAGGAAACTAATGCTCCCATACAGTGGATCACAGGATACAATGTCACAGGAGGATCCTCCAGCTCTGGTCTCTCATTTGTGTTTGCCATTCGAAACTACATGAACTAACCTGGCTAACCGGGCTAAGCCGACTCACACGCTACAGCTGATTGATAGACAGCAACTGCTACGCTGCCAAAACTTTCCGGGTAAAATTCGCTCTCTGGAATTTCTGTTCCGAGCATGAGTAGTAGACATAAATACAACTTTTCTTACATTAATGCAATGTTTTGGTGAAACTCTGACTTTTCATCTACTGCCACCAGCAGAAGATGCAGCAGTCAAATTTTCACTTTGTCCAATACCATCAACATGTTAACTTTGTAAGCATGCTGACAACCACTACCATTTTTTCATTTACTTCACCACAGCTGGTAATGATCATTACATACATTTTGACAGTTATATCCAAAGCAAATTACATTTTTCCCATGCATATACACACCAGGAGAAATTTGGGGTTTCTTGTCTTGCAGTACACTTCAACATGTGAACCTGTCCAAACCCAGTAGGTCCCAATAGCATTTACAGTGCATCCGGAAAGTATTCACAGCGCTTCACGT
>LKNJ01009153.1:0-10413 GCA_002120245.1 Maccullochella peelii | reverse complement strand
GCATTACAGAGACTCTCGTATGAACCACAGAGTAAACGCTGCCTGTTGAGCGTACGGACCTGATGACAGGCAGCAGCGGACCGAAGGTTTCCTCCTGCGTGCAGAGCATCTCCGTGGTCTTCCATTTTCTAATAATTGCTCCCACAGTTGATTTCTTCACACCAAGCTGCTTACCTATTGCAGATTCAGTCTTCCCAGCCTGGTGCAGGTCTACAATTTTGTTTCTGGTGTCCTTTGACAGCTCTTTGGTCTTGGCCATAGTGGAGTTTGGAGTCTGACTGTTTGAGGTTGTGGACAGGTGTCTTTTATACTAATAACGAGTTCAAACAGGTGCCATTAACACAGGTAACGAGTGGAGGATAGAGGAGCCTCTTAAAGAAGAAGTTACAGGTCTGTGAGAACCAGAAATCTTGCTTGTTTGCAGGTGACCAAATACTTATTTTACCGAGGAATTTACCAATTAATTCATAAAAAATCCTACAATGTGATTTCCTGGATTCTTTCCCCCCATTCTGTCTCTCATAGTTGAAGTGTACCTATGATGAAAATTACAGGCCTCCCTCATCTTTTTAAGTGGGAGAACTTGCACAATTGGTGGCTGACTAAATACTTTTTTGCCCCACTGTATATATTTAGCAGACATAAAGCCACATTAGCATTCAATTGGAGTCATGTGTGTCTCCACCTGATGAATCTAGGTATATGATGAGATCCAAAGAGCGCAATTACAAACACTGCAACTGAAACTAGATCAGTTATGTATCAGCAAAGCCAAAGGAGCTTTTATACGCTCAAGGGCTAAGTGGATCCATTTAGCCAGCAAGGATAATCTATCGATGTGAGTTATTTTATTGTTGGAAGTGAAACATGCAATATATAAGCTGATGAGCATGGTGTCGCTACTTGTCTTCCGTAGGGTTCCAGTCATTTTTACCACTTTGTTTTCATCCAAAGGGGAGCGTGGTCATTACATAGAGTCATTACACACGCAATTAATTCTTATTAAGTCAGACACACCAAGGAGGCATTGTCAGTCCGCCAACAACTCGAAGTGGCGCTTCTGGTCGTACAAGGTACGACTTGACAGCAGATCAGATTAACCATTGTTTGGATTTAACATTGAATTGGCAAGGAATGGCTTCATTGTTTGGGATGGATCGGAAAACCTTATTTTGTCACAGACAACATCTTAGTACCCCATCACAGGATTACACACCATTGTCAGATGAGAGATGATGATGTCAATCATTGGGCAAATTTTAGCCAACACACCTAATGCTGGCAAAACATATGTCTGCGGCAGTCTTCGCTCCAGAGGAAAACGTATTCAGCATTGGAGGGTCCGCCAAGTCCTATAAGAAAAAGACCCAATCGAACGATGCTTTCATCGTAGTCCAGTCATTCTTCGTAGAATCTACCATGTAGGGGGACCTAATGAGCTGTGGTAAGTTGCCAACTTTTGATAAACAGAAAATCATGTAGGCTAGTGTGCGGGACAGTTGGCAACTTTAGCTGTGATTAGTTTCCAACAAACCCTATTGCAATCCTAATTTAGTGGACTGTTTTAACGTTATACCATTTATAATTTGTAATAGGTAGGCTATACACCTGTGCTTTCTATGCAGTTCATTAGGCTAATATTTTCCACTTTTTCCTTTTTGTAATGAAGTTCCAAAATAACATCAGATATATCCCAATCACCATTGTCTTACGTTCCCACACAGGGAAACATATTTTCTCCTGGATTATATTTGTTTGTGACGTAGGCTATCACAAATACGTTTCTAATCAACATATCTTTGTCGTTTATTTTGTTGCGTTCCTACAACGTGCTCTATTGTATAGTTGTAATGGAAATGCAAGCAGACGAACAACCTGTTGTGGCATCCTCTGCCATCCTTTGATTTAGCCCATCGAAAGCATTGCTTGTAAGTTATTTTTAATTGCTTATAAGGTCATTTATTAATATTAAGCAGTTGATGAGACATTTTCATGTTTATTTCACATTAAATTCCATACACGTGTTAATGGGAATTCCCAAGTGATGTCATTAAGGTCCCCTACCCCTAACACCCCCTAAACAGAAGCAGCATAATAACATGTTGCAGTGTTCACCATCAGCAAATCGAAAGGCTTTAGGCCGAGCTTAATCGTGTAGTTTCATGCCATTACTCTAACCTGTTAGACTGAATGTATAGCTGATTCACTTTCTGAGCTACACGTTTAGTTTGCACTACGTTTACTTGCCACAAATCCAAAGGGCTGTCAGGGAATTTAGAGACCAACGGAATAACCATGCACTG
Organism: Maccullochella peelii; assembly: GCA_002120245.1. NCBI lineage: Eukaryota > Metazoa > Chordata > Actinopteri > Centrarchiformes > Percichthyidae > Maccullochella > Maccullochella peelii. The sequence continues at coordinate 8,110 of LKNJ01009153.1, read as the reverse complement.
AGAGACACATGACACCTTTACAGTTGTGGTATAGAGGTGTGATTACCCATGTTGGACAGAATAGCACAGCTGTGAGCAGTGTATTTGATGCTAATGAACCTTCAGTGACCGATGAGAGCGGACCCTTGCCTGAGGTTCATCTTAACAACAATGTTGAGGTTCCTGCAAACAGCTTTCATGTAAATGACACCACCATGGAGGAAATCAACCAGGCTATCGATCCATCAACTGAGGATGGTAACTATGGAGTTAATTTATTTGTGACACTTGTACTTTTTTTTTTTAAACAAAACAGTCTGTGTAGACCGTTCTTAATATCAGTGCCACAATAATCCTCTATCGCATTGATCAGAACACACAGCAGCACTGAATCAAACAGTAGCCTACACCTGAACTGATGGCTTTCACTCTTTGATTTTATATTACAGCTCACCTTTTACCTGACTGCACCACAACGTAAAGTAAAGAAACGTAAAGAAACAAGAACAACACTTCCTTGACACTCTGTACCTACAAAGACCAAATTTAAACCCAAACCTAATTTTATATAACTACAAATACAAAAAAGAAGTACAAACATTTGCATAACAGATGTCAGCTACCTGAACTGATAGTTTTCACAAAGAAATGACACGAAGAATGTTTAGAATTTTTACTCCATTCCAAAACCCTGAATGTTTCAGATTGCAAAGTCCATGTTACTTTTGAAGTCCTCGTAGGATTGGTGAAGAGGTATTCTAAGAAAGTTTACACATGCGTTTGCTATCAGGTATCTCCCTCTATGAGGGTTTGAGAGAAAACCTGATGGGTGGCACCACATGGCATCCTGTTACAAATGACAGGATGTCTCCCAGCTTTGCTGGTCCTTCTTCAAGGCAGTACTACGATAGCACAACCACCACTTCTGGGGCGGCTGTGGTACAGAGGGTAGTGCGGTTCGATCCCGGCTCCTCCTGTCCACATGTCGAAGTGTCCTTGGGCAAGACACTAAGTTGCCCCCGGTGGAGGCCAGCATGGCAGCTGTGTCCCCATTGGTGTGTGTGTGTGTGTGTGTGTGTGTGTGTGTGGATGGGTGAATTAGACTACTGTTAAAAGCTTAGATTACTGTTACAGCGCTTTGGGAACCGTTTCAATGGTTGAAAAGAGCTATATAAGTAAAAAGTCATTTACCACGCTACTATTACGTATTAAAAATGATCATCACGTAATACAACCAAGTAATATGAAGCCGGGATAAATCCCACACAAAACAAATTTAGTGGGTTTCTTTTATTGTCCATTCTGTTATCAATTATAGTGAAATAAACTGCTACCTTTCAGAGCAAAATAAAAAAATAAACTATGTACTGTTCCAGCACAAATACGGCACAATACGCAAAATACGGAATAATACGGCAGTGGCCCTCTATGGGAGGAGAAAACAAAACATTTTCACAATACTGCCCTGTAACATCATTATACAGACATTTTGCTAATCTATCGAACTTAAAAGCTACTTCCTTTTACAGAGGATTTACAAAATGTGTCCATACCGCTAAATGAATTAAATAAAAATACAAAGCAGCAAATCAGGAATCATCGTTTAACAGTTTCCTGCCTAACTCACAGATAACGAGCTCCAGTGGTACACATGTAGTGAAATCATTCCACAAGCATTGGCAATCCTAAACCCAACAATTACAAAATGCGGATTTGGATAAGCACATCAGACACCATTCAACTAAAATATGGCTATATTGTGCTAAATAATTCTTAAACAACATATGAATATTCATCAATGTTCTCACGGTTGGCAACAGCAGCTGTTCCCAGCAAAATAGCGCGGTGTTGTACTTCCTGTTTTTTCCCTCAGCGCCCCCTGACCTCTCAGCATGCACACTGCTCCAAGAGATGGTGAAACTACTGCGCCCCCTGCTGTCCAAAGTCAACATCAACAGCAGCACTGCGTTTTATTAACAGGGGTTTTATTTCCTGCATATATTCATTTATATTTATACTTTTACCACCCGGTTACAAATATCAGAGGACTTACCAGAAGCACCCAACACCTTTTCAAACAATTTGTTGTAAGTTACTCAGTTTGACATCATTGTACGCAGGTCGAGCGGCGGCGCTAACGGACTTCCACACAACACCAATGTGTGCAGACCAGAGAACGGCATGGCGGAACAGGATGTTCCGCTTTTTGCCTGGACTGGCTGTTTTCCCAGCAGAAGAACAACTCTACCACCTAGCAGTAGCTTATTTAAACCATATATTTACATTTATAGGTTACTGTGCAGAGTCTATGGTTGGTACATATATGTATGTGCTCTAATCGAGGGGTGACGAGCTATTCTGTCTATTTAGAAAAACGTCTTTCCCACTGTGAAATTAAATACAAATTCGCTGAAAGTCCAGATGTCCCATTTTTCCACCAGCACCTAAACGCAGCATGCATTTACAAATCTGTGTAGCTGAACAGCAAGAATATAGTCTCAAAACCCCGAAAGCGAAAGTAACCTGATCCGTGCGTAACTTTAACAATCTTTAAATGAATACAAACATTACAGACATTTGTATGGGCAGGAAGCTTTTTGAAAGCGAAAAGGACCAGATCTGTGAAGCTGAAGTTAAAAATCTGTAAGTAAAATATACATATTTATTACAAATCATGTTTTTTAATTACAAATCTTGTTCTTCAATTACAAATCTTGGTTTTCAATTACAAATCTTGTGATATAAATAAACAAATCTTATTGAGACTATATTCACTCCATATATTTAACGTCATATCTCTATCATATAATGTTAGCATAGTATTTATGCATAAACCGTAAACACACACTGTTTTACGTTTGTCTCTGAGAAGTGGAAACCTTTGTTGTGAAGAGAGACAGGTAGCATGTTAGCACGTAGCACTGTATGTAAACACTTACAGTACGCCTACTTATCAGGGTGTGGAGGTGGAAAGTAGCCTACAATATGAAACAATAGAGAATGTGAAATATTAAAGTAATTTTTTATGGTAAAAAGACACCTGATAAATGTAAGAAAGTAATCAAAGAGCATAGTGATTACTGTAGCAACTGTCCATGTGTTATCCTGACTACATTTCAGTTACATCAGACTAGTGACACTTACCATAATAAAGTAACTTATGTAGTTGAAAAACTCCTCAGTAACCAAAGTATCTGAGGAAAAGTTTTTATTTTAATTATTGCCATATTTATGCTTTAAAATGTTTGTTATAGCTGCAGTTTTTTTTTGATACCCTTTGAAAATACTGTAGAGAATATTGTATAATATATATTGTGATCTGTCAACACCGTAATAAAGTTTGACTGTGAAACAGAGAAATGTCTTGTGCTGCTTACAGTCACCTGTAGTAAAGAATTAGTAGCAAATCTTTCACATTTTCATAGTCAGCATATTAAATGTACCAGTTTTTTTAACCCTTCTACATGGATGAAATCTAACAAGGTTTTCACATCACCTATTTAAACTGTAATTACATAAAACCTTTGTGAAAGAACATATTTTTCTCTAATATCACAGGACCCTTACTACTAAATTTAAAAATGGAAATAGAAATTGTGTATATATAATGCACAAAGTAGCAAAGTGAGGAGAGTGTGGTGGGTCCAGGAACACCTCATCAAACACGAGCTTGTGCACACAAATTTTTATTCTGTAATAGCTAAATAAAATATTCTGTTTCAGTGAGTTATTTCTGAACGTTTAAAGGAAGAAAAAAAATTGATTAAACTTGTTGCGCTCATTCAACAGATTGACAAAGATGTTATCCCTTTTATGGAGGACGGAGATCTGGCCAAATACAAATCCATATATGTGGATTGACTGGCATTGATGAACAAACACCACTTCAGAAACAAAAGATTGGCCTTTTCAAAATGCTCTGGGAAAAGCTCCAGATGAGAAAAGAAGCTGATGCAAATACAACTAAAGTGCCAAACATCAAATCTCCAACCCCTGCAAAACAGAGAGGCAGAGCAAGTCATCGCAAAATTAAAACAGGCTGCAAAGTGTGAATGGACAAGTTAAGCAATTTAGATCAAAACAAGGAGTGGGCACATGTACAGTAGCTGTTGGAGTAGAATGTGGCAGAGATACTGTCCTAGAAAAAGGAAAGAATTTCTTCTCCCCAAAAGGAATATCAACCAAAGGCCATAAAACACTTCAACTATGAGGTGAAGAGATAAATGATGATGATGACAAACTATGGGAGGTGATTTTTGTTGTCTTTTTCTAATCTCTGAAAAATCTATTTTAAAATGTTACATTATATCTTCATTGCCTTTAATTTCAGACAAAACTGAATCAGGGGTGGAGAAAGCTGCACCTCCCTCGTTGTCGCCAAAAGCATTTCTTCAGTGGCTAACAGGGCAGGAAGAGAAGAGACGTTTCAGAGTAAATGTAAAGTTCAACCATCACTGCCAGTCACATTTTGGGGAACACAGGATATGCTATCCATCTGTTGCAGCTTGCAGAAGCACAGTCACCTTCCCTGTTCAACACATTAGATCCTATGAAGATTTGAAGAAGTAGTCCTGCTGGAGGCATTCCATCTGGGACAAGAATTCTGCTCATATTTTGGGCGGTTTTGACTGGACAGTGTGAATATGATACATGTAACACGCATTTTGACTGAACTAACAGGGGTGAAAATCTCAGCAGGTACAAAATCTGTTCTACTGAATAATGCATCCACCTCTTAAGTTCCTTTTCAGACACAAATCAGTACATATGGCTGGCAGGAGGCAGGTAACTGCTGCTGCCATTACCTTAGTGATGGTGATGAGGACGGTGATGAAGATGACGATGATACAGTGACAGTGACAATGTATGCTTTCTAATACTGAGGTGCAGTATATTATAGTCGTAGTGTTGATATTGCGTGGGGATGCCTATGTCCAGAATGATGGTAATTATATTATTTATAGGCCCTGTGGGGTTACGGTGGACACTTACAGCCCCATGCTCACTCGGAGATGCTGCTTGGCCCCGTGCACACTTGAAGTGCCCTCTCCCGCTACTGAAGATACACCAGCTCTCTCTTGTTCATCTCTCTCGTCCTCACACCAATCAATGGCTGGCAAACAGACTTTCGACAAGTCCTTTCGCAGTTGTTAGCAGCATCTGTTTTGATGGCATGATGAAGATATTGTTGGGTCTGGGTGCCTGCAAAAGTACACCAGGATCCAGGAGGTATCTGAGGATAGGATGAAAAAAGTATTGAAATGAAGTCATACACTACCCCTCTTATATAATAGTCGATGACAAATATGTATAGTATTGTCAGTCAAAGTCTTAATTAAATAGCTATAGCCTGAACTTACGAGGGGTTAAATGCTGAGGACAAATAACTGGAATAGGCCTATGCAAATGTACTTGGCATTGGCAAATAAAGATATTCTAATTATAATTATAATTTAAACTTCAATAAAAAGCCTACCTGCACAGAGACACCATGTTATTCTGTCTCTGCTGGATGAAACTGGTCTGAAGCGCGTCTCTCATCTCTTGGCTCAGTGGAGTCTCGTGCTTATTCAGCTCATCCATCATGAGCTTAAAAATCCCATCCGCTCTGACAAAGGGACTCAACTCCCATCTTTACAGCTTTCAGGCAAGAGGTGAGCTGTTTTATAAGGTTGAGCTGACCATCACTGATGATGAGTCCGGGGCTTGAAGTCGACAAGTGCCTTGGTCACTGGTCTGTGGAGTAGAATGTAATGCTCCAACATATCTGCAAGACTGTTCCAGCAGGTTCGGCAATCCAGGACCAGGGACAGCTCTTTACCAAAATCAAGTCTAATGCATTCTTGCAGCTTGTGTAGAATATACAATGCTTGTATATTCACTGAATTGTATATTCAGTGATTCAGTGCTGTTGCTTTGGTCTGAATCTGTGAGATAACTACGTCCATTCATTTGAATATAACAGATGGAAATAAAAAGAGTTGGGAAATAAATGTGGCATTATTTATTTCAGGATTTATTTCATAGCTATATTTATTTATTTTATAGGCATATTCATTTATTTATGTATTTATTTATTTAGTATTGACTTAAATGAAATTCCCTAAGTAGCTAGCTAGTAAGTTGCACACTATTATATTAGTGTAGTATATAGTATTATATAGTATTATATAGTAATAGTTCTACGTAATTCCCTTGAGATTTATTACAGTAACAATATTTGTTTGTTGGGAAAAGGAGATGTCATATTGACCTCTTACACGTCACATTATGAATTCATTTTTGATGTAATCCAAATTATTTCCACTTTGTGTCTGAGTTCTTTCAATGAATTGATCCCCTGAAATCTTTTATTAAGAAAGTGAATTTGCAGATGCAGCCCTAAATTGTTTCATTGACTTGTAGTACCAGGTTCTCCCACTGAGAGCAGCTGTTGCAGTACTAAAAAACCATCTGCTCCTGTTGTAACCTGCTATGGAAGTTTATTTGATATGTGTAATTGAGACAAAAGATAGTATAGCAGCAGCTTTGCACAGTTTGTTTAGAAGTTTTCTCCAAAACATTGTACAACATTTCAGTAAGCTGACTTTCTGCTCCTTCTTGTGTCTGCATGTGCTGCACATTGTGACTGCAAGCCACATCTCTACTCTCACTTCTGGCTGAAGTAGCTTCCCATGCCCCGCGTCACCACCCTGGTCCTAAATGACATCCAAAGCACACATTTCTGTCCATATGTTGAGGAAAGGTATTCCCTTAATGCTTAACAACAATGTTTGCCCTGCTGAGCCCTAAGCTGTCTCCGAATAGGGTTTTCCTGTGGGATCAACCTCTGGCTCAGTCTGAGCATTCAACCGTTACAAATTTCTGAAAGCTGCAGCTATCTTTGAATTGATTTTTTTTCATGATAACACCTCCTCCCAAATCAATAGGTGTAAAGAAAAATTCTGGTCTCTACTTTTGATTTGCACTTTTTATCCCAGCCAGCATTATGTCTCACCCCAACCTCCTGTTCAACAGGAAGGCTGAAAAATGCTGCTTAAATTGCCTTTCAGTGAAGAAATTGCTTACTTCAGACTAGAAAAGACAAACACTCAGAGTCTGAGTGTGCTCCCTTTAGCTGTATATCGCAGAGCCTTAAAATACTTTGAAAATAAAAGGAAACATTGTACTGAAAATAATAAAATAATCCAACCTTCCAACGAATGAATGTAACACACGTGTTCATTTTTGACCATGCACTTACAATCTTATCTTATTTTGATATTTTTTGCATTCTGATGTGTTTTTCAATGACAATCTTCAGATTTTGTTCTTAATGTCAGTCTTTTTTTCAGTGACAGTTTCTCAATGGTGGAGGAAGTATTCAGGTCCTAACAGCACAATGTTAAAATACATAAGTAAAATCCTGTATTTAAAATGTTACTTAAATGATACTTTTACATACTAAGTACTTAAAGTATTCAACGGCTCAGCCCTATTTGCACAGGACTAGTATTACCTGGGAACCTCTTGTAATTTGTAATATTTGCGGAGGTGGTCTGCAATCTTAATCCCGTGCGAATCTGCCATGTCCGTAATTTGTCAAGTAAAAATTCCACCACATATTTCTACCATATTTCGCCAAACACAGGACAGGCTGCATTGGCAATATACACTGATCAGCCATAACATTATGACCTCTGACATTAGAAGTGAAGATCATTGATTATCTCGTTACAATGGCACCTGTCAGTGGGGGGGATATATTAGGCAGCAAGTGAACATTTTGTCCCCAAAGTTGATGTGTTGGAAGCAGGAAAAATGGGCAAGCGTAAGAATGTGAACGACTTTGACAAGGGCTAAATTGTGATGGCTAGACGACTGGGTCAGAGCATCTCCAAAACTGCAGCTCTTGTGGGATGTTCTCGGTCTGCAGTGGTCAGCACCTTACCAAGTGGTCCAAGGAAAGAAAAGCGGTGAACCGACGACAGAGTCATGGGCGGCCAAGGCTCACTGATGCGCGTGGGGAGCGAAGGCTGGCCCGTGTGTTCCGATCCAACAGAAGAGCTACTGTATTGCTGAAAAAGTTAATGCTGGTTCTGATAGAAAGGTGTCAGAACACACAGTGCATCACAGTTTGTTGCGTACGGGG
>LKNJ01009144.1:2094-17900 GCA_002120245.1 Maccullochella peelii | reverse complement strand
GACCAGCAGGGGGGTTTGTGTGCACGTGAAGCCTCGAGAAATGAACCTATTTGTGAACCATTTGGCTGGAAGGCTTCAAGGCTTCAAGAAGCTTCATCTCACCATCACTAGAAAACAGCAAATAAATAGGCTGATTTTCCTGCTACATAAACACATCACTGGCTCGCAGTCGCCATTCAAATTCATCCAAAAGGTTGTTGGATAGGGTTGAGGTCAGGGCTCCATGCAGGCCAGTCAAGATCATCCACACCAAACTGGAGCATTTCTTTATGTACCTCCCCTTGTGCACGGCTGTGTTGCCATATTAAAATAGGAAAGGGTCTCCCACAAAACTGTTGCCACAAAGAACAAAAAACTTCCACAAGTGTCCACATACTTTTGGCCACATATTATATGATTCTTGCCTGAAAATTGCAAAGATTAGGTAAACAGAGGATCATATCTATTCTTATAGCCCACAAATAGCTTTTTGTGCTGGCTAAATGTCAGCCGGGTCACACATGGGTAAAAGGTACATAGAGATTGGGAGAATAAAGGGAGGAGAAAGAGTTTGGGGGGGCGCCAGTGAGAGAGATGAGAAACAAATGGATTAAAAAATAAAAGTGGTGGAGAGCGGGGGGTATGTGTGTGCTGGGTTTTTGTTCTTCATGAATTGGAAAGGGCTGTTGGTATTAGATTGGCCCTCAGAGGCCGGTGGCCACTCTGTGATCAAACGCTAAAGCTCCTGTCATCCTGCGAACTAGACACTCTGTCAGGCCTGTGTGGCTTCACCCTCACCCACTTGATACATCCATCCCTTTCTCTTTGTCCTTTGCTCCTCTAACCTGCTTTTCTGTCAGTCGTGTCCCCTTATTTTTCATCTCTTTCTCTTCTTTTTGCCTTCTCAACCTCCAGCTGCCTTCACCGACTGCGATGAGCACAGCCCTGAGAGGAATCTCCTGCTACCTGAGAGAGGTGACCACATGACTTCTCTGTTTTGGTCAACATGACCCTCCTTCTGTCTGTCTGTCTGTCCTTATAGTCCACCTTTCATCTGTAGTCTCATCTACACTGAGTGTTTACCCAATATGAGACTTTCATGACTGGCTCCAAAATAATATCCTAAAAGTACGAGAATAAACCTGTTAATATTCCAAGGTTGCTATTAGTGTTCGTGCTACGGTCTGTATATTCTTCTGGAGACAAAATATCATTCAACAGTCTTCATTTGAGAATCATCAGAGCAACAGGTTTGACTGTTCACATCTACCAAGGGCTGAAACAAATAGCCAATTAATCATTAATTAGCTAAATTAATCTACAGGATTTTGATAATTGGTGAAATCATTTAAGTCACGTTGTTTTTATGTCTTCATGTAATGCTACTACCTCATGACTCACTTAACTAATCTATTGGCCATGACACTTCTGTATTGTATTTTTTCCAATGTCTTTTTTCCAGTTTTTTTTGTGTGCATTTATAAGTAATTACTTTAACGTAATTAATTATTAATTATAATAATAATAATAATAATAATAATAATATTTATTTATTTTTCTACTTTTTCTTATTAAATTTTCCATTTATATTTGTTATTATTTTTTGATCATTAAATTGTCCATTGACTGTATATATCTTTAAGAAAAAAAATATATACAGTTTTAAAAAGACATTAGCCACTATAGGCTACTGGTCATACCAGACTGAATAATGCTGTGTACTGAAGTAAGCAATGGTGTTTTTTATTGCTTATGAATTCAACCTTTAATTTGTAAGAGGAAGAATGGTATATTTTTTTCTTTCACAAGTTCCAAAAATGTAAAGTATACATGATTTCTAGTAAGAACACTGGTCTGGTCTCAGAGCTGTTACAAGATCTTAATGTCTCAGTGTTTTCACACACAGCAATGATTTTAGAGCCAATCCTCTCATCACATATTGGGTAAATTAACAAAGAAGCCAAACTGAAGGGCCAGTGTAGCCCTTTAACTCCATAAAGACAACTGGAGTAAAACAGCTGCCTCTGTGTTTCTCACCATAGTCAAGATTATTAAATGTGTCTTGGCTGTTCTCTCGCCTTGCAAACCCTCCCACAAATTTATCTCTTTCCCATCCGTCTGTCACTGTGTGTTCGTAGCTGTGTGTGGCTGGCTCCACAATGATGCCTGTTTATCTCCACCTCCCTAATGAGTTGCTCTCTATCGATCTGTGAAGGTCTGAGCTGTTTCATTACCAGATACCTGGTACAAATTATCCTCACTAACTGTGAGTTTTAAAGTCTCCTACTCAGTGGCGGCAGATGGTGAACTGCCTGTTGGCAGTAATGATGATTCCCAAAGACAAACACAGACAAGGAGAGAAAAAAATAGGAAAGAGAGAATTAGGCGGAAAAAAAGGTTGCAAGCTGTTGAGACAATTAGAGAAAGGGAGGGAGGAGTGTGGGGCTTGTGGCATATTGATCATCCTGGCTGTGTCCACCTCTCACCTGAAGATAAGACTTAATGACAGATAGAGAGACATTTAGTGAAAAATACAGTAGAGGAGTGATGGAACCGATTTTATATTAAAGGCAATGAAAGGAGCCTTTTCCATTTTCTGTGGTGAAACAGCAAACATAACTTGGTGGAAAAATATGCACCTGCAGTGATCCTGAAATAGCAAATGCGCGCCTTTCCTATAAATAACATGCATGTATTGGTGCTGTTGGCCATGAGGGTGAGTCACGGTCCTGTGAGAACATCGTCTTCCCCTCCTTCACCCTCTGCTGTTGCTTCCTTGCTTTCTTTCATCTGTCACTTTGAATCTACTCTGTTGTTCCGCTTGTTGTCAGATGCTTTGGTAACAGTTTGATGTTGTCCGTGAAAAATACTCAAGCCAGGAGCGACAAAGTGCATTAATAGGACTTTAAGGTTCGTCTGAGACAGGTCTTTGCCATCAGAACGTCTGCACTCCTGTTTATTACGATGACTGGGGGTTTTGTCTCTGAGCTGTGGCAGATGAGCGCAAATGTTAGATGAAAGTCACTGAGTCTGTTCATGAAAGAAGGAAGAGAGATGGACTACATCACAGCGAAGGACACAAAGTACATTTCTAAAGCAAGAACATATAACTATTGAAAGAAGAAATGACACAACTAAAAGGTTGAATTCACAAACAATAACATTCACCCTTGCTCGGTTCAATGCACTCAGTGGTTTTACAGCTACAGCCTTACTTGGTCTGGTTGGTATGACCAGTAGTATATAAGCTATATATATAGCATATTGTCTATCTGTAATCTTGGGTGTTAGCGCGTTAGCAAACAGCTGTGGCTTATTTACACATCAGACAGACAGAGCAACATTAGCATTCATTTGATGTCGTGTTTGAGTCCACAAGTCCCATATTCACTCTCCTTTTAGCTCTGTTTTGCTCTTGACCAACTCCTGAGGAAAGTCTGGCTCTTTAGCTGCTAAATGCACCACTTTGTTCACATAGTATAAAAATATTGATTACAGCAGCTTTAAAGAACAACTTCAGGTCATGGCACAAGACTCTGATGCATCATTTTCAGTATATGAGGCCTCCTTTTAACCCTGAACCTTAAGTCACTAATCTAGCAGCTACAAATGCAGCTCATACACCTTTATCCAGATTTTTTTTTTTGTGCTATTTCTATCTCTTGTATCCCCTCTTTCTCACAGTGGGAGACTGAGCAGCAGAGAAGTCTAGAGGAGAGAGGCCGTTTGCTGCTCTGCCTGCAGTACCTCCCCCCAGCCAGTGATGGCGATGTGAAGGGCGAGGCCAAGGAGAGGGCTCGTGGCGGGCTGTGTGTGGGCGTCAAACGCTGCGCCCATCTGGCAGCCATGGACGTCAACGGCTACTCAGACCCCTACGTTAAAACGTAAGTATGACATTAAACCACTGAATGTTGTGGTGTATTTGTTGCTACCTGAACAAAAATAGAATTATCTGTGGCTTATCTTAGCCAATAGCCTTAATACCAGCACATAACTGGACACATTTAAAATAATTAATACACAACTGAGAGTGATGGACTGACATTTCACAACCCTCATTTCAGAACAATTTGCACATGACCTATCCATCTTCCTGTCCTCCTTAAGACCTGTGTTTGGTCTTAACTGGCCGTTGGCTTATAGTGACCCCATGAATCACCTTTTGTTGCCACTCATGAGTGATAAATGGCTTGAGTTAACCCCGCATAACATAATGGTGACAAATTTCACACAAGTGGAAGCCGTTGTGAAATATATCACTCATTCATCAAAGATAATGATAACCGTGTGTGTGTGTGTGTGTGTGTGTGTATTGACAGCCTTCAATATGGACTGAAAGGCAGAGACATGATCTAATGTTATGGGCGTACTGTATCACGGAGGAGACAGAGTTGGATACGACTGTTAGTGTCATAGAGGTCCTTTGGAGTTTCATTACTCACTGATGAAAGAAAAGCAATACTGTGTGTGTCACTGTGTGTGTGTTTGTGTCAGAGAGGGCAGGAGGGTCCCTGGGTTGAATGATGCACCCTGACAGAAACTGGACAAGTAAGCTTTAAAATCCCCCCGCTTCTTCACTCACTGAATGCTGGTTCTGGCTTTGGGGTTGTTTCTGGAATGAATAAACACTTCCCATCCCATCAACAACCTCCCATCGCACGCACATTCATACATACACGTAAAGCTAGGCATGCCACCAAGCTCGCCTCACCTCAGTACAGCCCAATCTCTCTTCCTTTCATACCTTAAACTCAAGTTTTCTCCCTCCTTCTTTACACCCACTGAACCTACGCAAACATCCCTCACACATGCACAGTAATACATCACGCACCTTGTTTCATTTTGGATGCGTGCTTGCATCTTCGCCCTTTGGCGGGAGCTGTTTCCCAGATGCTTTGTTGTGTCTGAGAGCTTGTGGGAACATACGCTCTCCGAGCTGTGGGTGGTGGGTGGAAAGCAAACGTGAATATAGATTTTACCATGCTCCTTCCAGCTGGCTTAAAAATATCCTGAGAATTTTATGACACCCCGCGAAGGGATGCTGAGCTTTTTCAATCTGTGCCACACTGGAATTACTGTCCTCACACTCACATATGGTTATTTTCACAACTAATACATTAAACATTTAAGGGAATAGCTCACTCACTTTCCTGATGCGAATTAGATGAGAGGATTGATATCACTCTCATGTCTGTACAGTAAATATGACGCTACAGCCAGCAGCTGGTTAGCTTAGCTTAGCACAAAAACTAGATTCAGGGGTGAATCAGCTAGCTCGGCTCTGTCCAAAGGTAACTAAATCCACCTACCAACACTTATTAATATCACTAATAAAGATGTTACATCTCGTTTGTTTAATCCACACTGTAAAAAAAAACACGTAAAAAAACGGTCAAATGACTGGCAGCTGCGGCTGCCAAACAAAAACCGTAAAATTAAAGTAAAATATCATAATTCAAATAAAGTGCAAAAACTATACATTTACAGAAATTTTCTTTAAAGGTTTTGCAGCGAAACACTGTTATTTTACAGAATTTTCCTGAATTATTACGGTCAAACTCCTTCTATAAAGTTGGGAAGAAAACTAAAAAAACGGTCAAATGACTGGCAGCAGCGGCAGCCAAACCAAAACCGTAAAATTAAAGTAAAATATTGAAATCAAATAAAGTATTCAGATGTAAATTTACAATCAACCAAGTATTCACAAACAATTCTTTAGAGCCCCCCAGGAGGCATTGAAAAACTAAAAATGGCATACTGTATCTCTATGTATCTACTGTATCTTGCNGTATTTATAAAATATGAATATGTCACTGTTATAAACTGTGGATACTCAACGACAGTATTTTCTGGCAGGTTACCATGGTGAGTAGCTTGTGTTTTATACAGTTAAATGTCTCAGAGCCTCAAAACGAATACTTTGACGTGTGCTAAGCTAAGCCAAGCTAATTGTAACTTTGCTAGTGTAGCTGAAGTTGTAGTGTTTTTGCCAAGGTTAGTCGGCTGCTTGTTACTTGTTACTTTATTGTAGCTATAGCTAAAGCAGATGAGCAAGCCTTTAATTTATTTCTTCTTGATAAACACTAATTACAACCAGCCAAGTCTAGTACAATGTACCAGTATTCAAAATTATATCAATAATGTAGTGGTTTCATCTTTAGGTAGACGTATCAGCTCTTTGAAGAGTACGTTTGGATCTAGTAATGACCCACCACACTGTTGTTAAGTTACTGCATATAGTACACACCACTATTGATTCTAAAACACTTTTATTTAATGTATTCAGACGTAAATTTACAATATCAACCAAGTTTTCACAAACACTTCTTCAGAGCCCCCAAGGAGCAATTGAAAAACTAAAAATGGCATATCTGTATGTGTCTATGTTGTCTGTTAGGGTTACTATCATGATGAGGTCAGGTGAAACAGGTGGAGAAAGCAACAAATTGTGCTGTTGAGCTGAGGGGGTTGTGGAGTAGTTTTTTAGGTTGTATTTTCCAGTTCAGTTTAATATTTTCCACAATATTTGGCTGACCCCTGAGGCTCTGATAATCAACTGAACATTACAATGTCTTTTAATTCAGAATCTTAACTATACAGTGTATTAATAAGAAAAATCAAAACATACCACAAAATGTCAATGAATCTGTACCAGAAGTGACAGTGCCATGTAGCAGATGAGGAACAATCCTCCTCAAAATTGCTGAATCCTTGGGTGCATCTGGGGGTGGGGGAGAAAGAGAGGACACATTCACTGAAAAGTCCTTGAAGGTGCACTATATGACATATTGAACATTAAAATAGCAGCAAACAACTACTTGCTTTGTAAAGCTCAGCACCTGTCTGTCAGTGAGCAGCGGTTCTGTCCCTCCACTCCGCCTGGTCCTCCCCACACAACCCCCCGCAAAGCCCTGTGATTCACACACATTTTTTGCTATAGTTTAATATTTACTATTACTATTTATTCATAGACTACGTATAGGCCGTTTTGGTGAGTTTTATTATGTTTCTGTTGAGTTTGAAGTGTGTTTTCACAGCTGTTACTGGTTAAGGGGAGGTGTAACCAACATGCCAAATGCATGTCTTGGCACTCCCGTCACAAAAATGTGAATTACCGTGGATTCACAACAACGGACACTTTTCACAGATGTATCATAGCAAAGTAAACACAATTGTAGCTAAAAAAAATTTATTAAATTTGCCAATTGGTACACCAAAATCAAACCATCTAATAATTGTATTAACTGCAGCTACGTTTACCCTGTTGTGACATGTCTGAGGGTCTTTCCCTCAATGTTCTCTATTCCCCTTTCAGTGTGCCAACTCAGAGGAAAGAAGACAAAAGTAAAAGTTACTCAGTTTTTCTGTCGTCAGTAGGGGAAATGTCTTACAAATGTACTTTGAGGAGATCATTAAAGTACTTAAGAAATCATACTTAATACTACATATATTAATCATAATGTAAGGTTTGGAAATAGTGGTTAAAACTGACAAATACAGTGCATCCGGAAAGTATTCACAGCGCTTCACGTTTTCCACATTCTGTCATGTTACAGCCTTATTCCAAAATGGAATAAATTCATTTCTGTCCTCAAAATTCTACACACAATACCCCATAATGACAAAGTGAAAAAAGTTTTTTAGATAGTTGTGCAAATTTATTAAAAATAAAAAACTAAAAAAATCACATGTACATAAGTATTCACAGCCTTTGCTTAATACTTTGTTGATGCACCTTTGGCAGCAGTTACAGCCTCAAGTCTTTTTGAATATGATGCCACAAGCTTGGCACACCTATCTTTGGGCAGTTTNAGCACAAGTATTCATGTCCATGGTGTATCTGTATTTTAAAATATTTACTGAAGGGTATAAGCCAGACTGGTGCCTCTGTGCAGAGTTTGCATGTTCTGCCTCTGTGTTAACTCGTGTTTCCTCCCACAAAAAGGTAATTGTCTATTCTTGGGAAAACAAATAAAAATTAACATGTGCCGACGAACTGGAAATAATATGGGCACTAGTGTGCACGGTATCCATTCACTGTCTTTATGTCAGGATGACATCAATACTCACTTCTTCTGAAGATCTTGTGGCAGGAAACTTTTCATTCCCAAAACATCTAGATCATGAGGGGAAAACACACACACAAAAACCAAATATTAACTATTGGTTTACTGACAGAGGCACAGGCATGTAAAATATCACTCAATAGCTCCATGCACACAAAGCATTNGGGCTCTGTGCGGGCCAGTCAAGTTCTTCCACACCAAACTCATCCAACCATGCCTTTATGGACCTTGCTTTGTGCACTGGGGCACAGTCATGCTGGAACAGAAAAGGGCCTTCCCCAAACTGTTTCCACAATGTTGGAAGCATAGAATTTTCCAAAATGACTTGGTAAGATGAAGCTTTAAGATTTCCCTTCACTGGAACTAAGGGGCCAAGGCCAACCCCAGAAAAACAACCCCATAGCATTATCCCTCCTCCACCGAACTTTACAGTTGGCATAATGCAGTCAGGCAGGTAACGTTCTCCTGGCATTCGCCAAACCCAGACTCGTCCATCAGACTGCCAGATAGAGAAGCGTGATTCGTCACTCCACAGAACACGTTTCCACTGCTCCAGAGTCCAGTGGCGGCGTGCTTTACACCACTCCATCCGACGCTTGGCATTGTTCTTGGTGATGTAAGGCTTGCATGCAGCTGCTCGGCCATGGAAACCCATGCCATGAAGCTCCCGGCGCACAGTTTTGGTGCTGACATTAATGCCAGAGCTGGTTTGGAACTCTGCAGTTATTGAGTCAGCAGAGCTTTGGCGACTTCTACGCACTATGCGCCTCAGCACTCGGCGACCCGCTCTGTAACTTTACGTGGTCTGCCACTTCGTGGCTGAGTTGCTGTGGTTCCTAAACGTTTCCACTTTGCAATAATACCACTTACAGTTGATCGTGGGATATCTAGGAGAGAAGAAATTTCACGAACTGACTTGTTGCAACAGTGGCATCCTATTACAGTACCACGTTCGAATTCAGTGAGCTCTTTAGAACGACCCATTCTTTCACAAATGTCTGTTAAGGCAGACTGCATGGCTAGGTGCTTGATTTTATGCACCTATGGCAATGGGACTGAATGAAACACCTGAATTCAATGATTAAGAGGAGTGGCCCAATAATTTTGTCCATATAGTGTAACTAAAGGCTAACCAATCCAGCGTTGGCATAGAAGCTAACCAGTACACACAGTTACCCTCAGTCACCTTAACCTGCTGCTGTGAAGCTAACGTTAACTGACCAGGACATTAGCATAACACGCTAACGGATTAGCTGTTAGCTTTCTTAACAAACAAATGATTGATGAGTCACAGTCGGGTGCATTTTAAGGATAGATGGCGGCCTTTGCAATATCCAGAGCTCTGGCACCTGGATAACAGTACATTGTAACCAACCTGGAACTGGTGTGTCTGACAATGGAGTTGCCAATAAGCAGTATTTGTGGATCAACTGTGGATGATGTCGCAGGGCTTACCCATCAGTCATAATGACAATGTATTGTGTGGAGCTATTGAGTGATATTTTACATGCCCGGGCCTCTGTCAGTAAACCAATAGTTAATATTGGGTTTTTGTGTGTGTGTGTGTTTTCCCCTCATGATCTAGATGTTTTTGGAATGAAAAGTCTCCTGCCACAAGAGCTTCAGAGGAAGCGAGTATTCATGTCATCCTGACATAAAGACAGTGAATGGATACCGTGCACACTAGTGCCCATATTATTGCCAGTTCGTCGGCACATCTTATTTGTTTTCCCAAGAATAGACAATTACCTTTTTGTGGGAGGAAACATGTGTGAACACAGAGGCAGAACATGCAAACTCTGCACAGAGGCACCAGTCTGGCTTATACCCTACAGGCAATATTTCACTCATCTATGCTGTCCTTGAGTTTAAGGACACAGTCACCCATCCGGACACAGCTGTGCAATGAGTCCAGTGGTGCCCAATCTTTCGGGTACAAAA
Organism: Maccullochella peelii; assembly: GCA_002120245.1. Taxonomy (NCBI): domain Eukaryota; kingdom Metazoa; phylum Chordata; class Actinopteri; order Centrarchiformes; family Percichthyidae; genus Maccullochella; species Maccullochella peelii. Next base: position 7,914 of record LKNJ01009144.1, on the reverse strand, counting down.
AGCACATAGTGCCTCATGTACACCGTGAACATGAATCCCTATGTTCTTTGACTTTTCCATCATGCTGGCTGGTAGGATTTGTAACACTCGCAGTAATATAAGTTGGCTGGTCGTTCCCACCAAATTATCCAGGAAGTAGCTCTGCAATCCAGTGGCCAATGTAATATGCATTCTGGGTAAAAACCTTTAAATCTGACTGTTTTGAACTTTAAAATATGCTGAATTAAAAAGGACTTGATTAAACTATCAGGCTGGTAGTTGTGTGAGTAAAATCTGATCTGAAAAAGTCCCAACTTTTTTTTTTTGTTTTGCAAGTTCTTCCTTTAACTACACAGAAATTATGATATGATACGGCTTGTGCTCATCTTGGACAGATGTTAAGAGGTGCTATGTTTGGCCCAAACCTGTAGCTGGTTGTTTGAGTGATTTTTACATTCCCTTTTCCAACACTGATACTGACAAGAAATTTGCTTACATTTGTTAGATCAAGCATTGGAACAAGGTTGACGGGGGAGAACAGGCACCCGACACAGAGACGAGCACATCCCTAGTAAGTATCAACTGCAGTATCTAAGACAAGATATGTTTTAACCACCATTTCCAAATCTTACATTATGATTTAATATATGTAGTATGGTTTCTTACTTTGATGATCTCCTCAAAGTACATTTGTAAGACATTTCCCCTACTGACAGAAAAACTGAGTAACTTTTACTTTTGTCTTCTTTCCTCTGAGTTGGCACACTGAAAGAGGAACAGAGAACACTGAGGGAAAGACCCTCAGGCATGCACTTAATACAATTATTAGATGGTTGGTTTGATTTTGGTGTACCAATTGGCTAATTATTATTAATTATTATTATTATTAGCTACAATTGTGTTTACCTTGCTATGATACATCTGTGAAAAGTGTCCTTCTTTTGGTAGTTCACGTTTTCCTGATGGGAGTGCCGAGACATGCATTGGGCAGGTTGGTCACACCTCCCCCTAACCAGAAACGGCTGTGAAAACACGCTTCAAACTCGACAGAAACATAATAAAACGGCCTGTAAATAGTCTATGAATAAATAGTAAATATTCAGCTACAGCAAATAAACGTGCGTGGAGGGACAGAACCGCTGCTCACTGACAGACAGCTGCTGAGCTTTACATAGCAAGTAGTTGTTTGCTGCTACATTAATGTTCAGTGTGTCACATAGTTATATTTATTTTATATTTGTAATGCCTGTTATGCTTTTCAGCAGGTTTAAATTCACATTTTAGAAACTGGTCGGTCCACCGCTTTTGTCCAAACTGAAATGTTGAAACTGAAACCGTTTGATTTTAAACATGTTTAAAACAGGAAGGCAACATAATGAGGTGTAACTGCCTCTAAATGACAATAGATGATAAACCAGCAAAAAACAAAACACTTTTTACATTTCAAAAATGAAATATACATTCAAAAGAAATGACAACACAGGCGGTTTCAGATCCTGCTCCACCCTGTTGAGAAAAAAAGTCAGAAAAATTAATATAAAAATTATTCAATCAGAATACCAGATGAATAAATTCATTTAATTACTGTCTAGTTATGCTATTAGATTGTCTTATTGACTGTTTTATGTCAAAAAGTGTGGACGTTAAAGTTCATTCATACTTCCATCTACGAGTCCTTTTGTAGACCTGTGTAGGAAACCTTGTGATGTGTGTGGACTTGCATGGACAATGGTGCATTAGAATCCCCAGTTTTGACCTCGATCCCTGCCTCCTCTCCCTCCACCATCTCTCCTCCCCCATCCTTGTCCTCCTCCTCGTCCCCGTCCTCCCCCTGGATTGCACATCTCCTTCTCCCTCTTGTGCTTCTCGTATCTCTCTGCCATAAGTACCAGCTCCTCAGGGACCTCCTGCAACAGGATTCACTGAGATTACATACATTTTACTATGGTTTGCTAGATGTTTTATTTTTATCTAGTTTAAAAATTGATAAATTCAGATAAAAACAAAACACATGCTTCCTACTTGATTACACTATTCATCTTAACTTTCAGGTTGCAAATACAAATTGGTAACTGAGCATTCTTTGTTGATTTACTGAGTGCCATGAAGAGTAGAAACAATATTTTCTTCAACTTCAGCTATCTATGGTTTATTCGTTAACAATATAAAATCCTATGTCAGTCTGCTGTGAAATACCAATAGAAGGTATACAGTATTGTGCATTCCTGATATTCCTATATATTTATATTTTAAATACACTTCCTGTCCTGCTAACCTGTCCTGCTCGCTCCAGGATGGGAATCAGCTCAGCAGCCATCCTCCAGTTTTCTCTTGTTACCAGGGTAACAGCGGCACCTGAACGTCTGGCACATAAATGCATCAACATGACAAACTAACCCAAGAACAGCCAGACACTGGCAGTGACTTTCAATCACGTGACCCCTGGATAATGCAGAACACCCTTACCCTGCTCGGCCAGTGCGGCCCACGCGATGTACATACTCCTCTATGTTACGTGGGAAGTCATAGTTAAAGACATGCGTTATGTCATGGACATCCAACCCTCGAGATGCCAAGTCTGTGGCGACCAGGATACGAACTCGACCTGGGAAAAGGTAAAACACTGTTATTCTCTGGTCAATTTGATCGTTCAGCCTTTACTTGTGGTAGCTCACTGGCCTCAAGGTAAGAGCACCAGCTAAACACCATAATTCCAGTTTCCTGTGTTAGAGGCAGGGAAAACCTATTTTTAAAAACATATTTTCCTTCCTGTTACATACTCTCTTTGAAGTCCTTGAGGGCTTCTTCACGGTCACACTGCTCACGGTCACCATGGAGACTTTGCACAGAGAGACCCTGCAGACACATGTCACTGGACAGGTCATCAGCCCTGAAATTACATGCAAATAGAGACACAAACATACAGACAGGAAACTGTTAGTATAGGTGGGTAAGTCCTGCCAATGTGTGGTTAACTCCAGCAACTGTGGGTTGTAACTAAAAGACATAATTTACTCCTTTGTTTATGTTAGTGACCGACTCCCCACTCACACAAGCTTCTTGCCAACAAAGATGAGGACTTTATCCTGGGGCAGCATGTTTCTGATGAAGTCAAACACATAGGACTTTTTCTCCTCTTCACGGACGATCAGCACTGTTTGCTGCACTGTATTAACCGCCTAAGACCCAGAGAAACACAGGGAGCATGTCAACATGTATTCCAGATGGGATGCACGCAGCATGTGAAATTCACTTTCTAAGAGCCATTAAATATCTGCCAAGAATAAATAATTTAGACATATTTAGCCGTTTACGTAGAAACTTCTCATTTTGTTCTTATTTAATTGGCGCATGGTCAGAGACAGTGTCTCCAGTATTCAGGTGGGACAAAGTAGAAGAACATACAAACATCAACATCAAAGACCAAGTACCCAGGCAACACACCTAACAAATTGACTTTCCACTTACTGCCAAGTCCAGGGTGCCCACATAAACCATCATGGGATTCTTTAGGTAGGATCTGGACAATCGTCTCACACCGGTGGGCCAGGTAGCACTAAAACACGCAAGTTTATAGTTGAAAAAGGATGTTTATTTTCATTTCTCTACTTTACATCCTACAACATTTTAAAGAAAATCCCCATAGCACTTCTGTAAGGAACAGTGTAACAAAGTAAACACATGCAGGGGTCAAATTTGCCTTGAAAAGTCCCATTATTTCATATATCTTCCTTTACTTCATGGCTTTCTTTTGTGAAAATGTGGATCAATTATACACAGCTGAATATTACATATTCTGAGTGCTACAGAATATATAAATTTATCTTCAGACAGAATCAATCAATCTTTTTTTTTTTTTTCTTTTTTTTTTTTTTAGAATGATGAAACATATTTCCCGAGTTTATTAATATATGCATCATAACTGTCTCCAAACTGTGGAAGAAACACTAACCAACACTGGATGGTTTTCATGCTCAAGGTCTGCAAGGTAAATGCTCTCCTGGGGTTGCATCTGTAGTTAATGTCCTGCTCATTAACCATGTGATGACAAACATTTGTTTAAAGGGCTTCATGTGACTTGACTTATACCTGGTCATAACAGTCTGTCGGTCTGGGCGGATGTCCAGGAGAATCTTCATAATCTGGGGTTCAAAGCCCATATCTAGCATGCGGTCAGCCTCGTCCAGCACCTTTTCCCAATGATCAGAGCACTTATTAAAAACAACCCATCTGTACTCCCCNNNCACACACACACACACACAATTAGAGTGAGGCACAGATTGCTATTCTTAGGAGTGTGATTCCCACTGCGGTGAGCAGAGCTAAAATGTACAAATATTGTGAGGCACCTTGGAAAAAAAAAAAAAAAAAAATACAGTCTAGAAAATGGAAAAGGTTATATTGTGGACAGCGGCCCACCCAATCATTCACTCCTTCTCACACAAAAACTAACATGCACAGACACAAACAGCTGACCAAGTAGGTGATGGAGCAAAGATTGATGAGCTCATTCATCTGCAGGTCATTTAATCGGCCTGGTGTAGCGATCACTATGTCCACTCCGCCCTTCACCAGAGTGATCTGGCCTCTCCTATCCCCTCCGCCATAGATACAGACACTGAGACAACGTACAGAAGGAATAGTCATGGTCATGTCACCTCTACGTCGCAATGAATTATTGATTCTAAGCTCATCCTTAATGACCTGTGATAATGTTAAACTGCTGGACCTTTTGTAGCTCTTATAGCTGTACTTTTTGCACTCAGTTTCAATCTGCAGGGCCAGCTCTCTGGTGGGAGTCAGCACCAACATGCCTGGACCACCCCGCTCAGCTCTGGGACTATCAAGAAAGGAAGGACAAAAGCATGGAAAGAGTCTGATAAACAAACAGGCACAATAATCAAAGATGCACACCTCTGAAAGAAATGAAAACAGTACTTTCACAACACCTAAAAGGAAAGATTAAAAAATGCACTGAAAAGTAAGCAACAGGTCCTGTACTCACAGAGGCTGTCCGTCCATGTGGATGAACCCTGGCAGCAGGTAGGCCAGGGTTTTCCCTGTTCCTGTCTGAGCGATGGCTATCAGGTCCTCCCCGCTCAGCAACACTGGCCACGCCTGAGACTGTATAAATATATTTTTATGTTTTTATTTGTGTCTTCACCAAAGAAAATGACTCAAACTACACACAAAACTACAACTGGTGTAAGACAGACTAACCAAGTAACTACTCTGAAATATACTGTATTAAAGTTATGCGATTCCACGTAAAGATGTGCAAAAAAATGAAAACTATCAACTAAAACTGTAAAGCCCAGGGTTTTTTTTTTAAACGGCATTTAAGGTCAACATTTTGGGAAATACACTTTCATTCATTCTTTCCGTCCAAGAATGAGATGAGAACAATCTCATGTCTGTGCATCAATCACAGAGCTGGAGTAAGTGCATGTTTAGCCTAAAAAAACAGACAATTCATGACCTGGCAAGAATGTACCAAAGAAAACATCTACACATGGGAAAGTTTAGTTTACTGATCCCTAACCTAACCTAACAGCATCACACCCACACACCAGAGGTAATAAATTACATCTGACCAAGCCTTTAATTGTGAAATGAAAGTGAAATCGGAGAGAGAGATGACGTGGTTTCATTTCTCCTTGCAGTATAATCCTTCCCAGAATCCACACCCAAAAACTAGCCTAAAATACACGGGAATTACAACATGTACATTGATATAATGTGACTTGTGTGATTTACATTTAGATATAATACAGATAGGTGAATGTTTTAAACATCTCTGGCTTCTGCAGCATAGGTTCAGTATATATGGGGTGAAAAAAA